>OOIL02000889.1:2748263-2819481 GCA_900332095.2 Cuscuta campestris
ATTAAGATGCATGTGAGAAAAATTTTATATATAATATTTCTTTTGAGATGATGGATAATTTTAAAAATTCTAAGTAACATTGTTTTTTAATATATAAATCTTATATAAATGTTTTTAAAATATAAAATATTCTTGCATATTTAAAAAATATGTTAAAATAATGAAAAATATTTCTAAATTAATTAGATAGTGAAAGCTTTATAAAAAGATTATAAAAAATGGTTATTTATTGTTGGAAAGTGAAGGGATTTATAAAAGAATTAATATTGGTACATTTGGCGAACACATGTTAAGAGTATGCACGCCTGGCTGCCACGTGAATTAATATTGGCCACATCACAGGACAAGTGTCAATACTACAACTCTTGAACTCTCTTTTACATATACATATAGGATAGGATATAGGATAGGATATAGATAGGATATGATTCTTTCTCCATTCTTGATCATCAAAATACTATTTTGAGAGCTAGAAACTTATTTTTATTGAGTGCAAAGATATTGTCATTCATTAGAGTTTTATATTTAAACATTACTTGCTCAATTGTGTAATCCTTCATTTTTGTGTTGTTAAACTCAATTTTCTTTGAGTTTGTGGATTCTAAGAGTTGTGTGATTCAAGTCTTGATTGTAAAAAGTTGAGGCTTGTGAGATTCAAGTTCTCGAGTTGTAATCGGTTTCAAACACTCGTTTAATATTGAAGTATAGTTGACTTTTGAGAGAGTTTCTCAGAGGACTGGACTAGCCACGAGGTGGTGAACTAGTATATATCGCGGTGTTCTTCTTTCCCTTTACTCTTTACATATTTCCTGCAATTTTTTCTTTAGGTTTATCACACACGCAAAAACACTCATTCTAGAAAACAGCTCTATTGAGTTTGTTCTAATTGTAATTATATTTACAGTTTTTTTATTTGGTTAGATCTGATCTGGTCCGATCTGATTTTAATAAAAGTAAAGAATGAGTTGAAAAAATAAGTGAGAGTAGAATGGACCTTAAGGAAGAGAGTGTCTTAATGGGGAAGGTGTCGGATAATAAGTAAAATAAAAAAATGCTAAGAGTACACTAAAAGTGCACAACACACTCTCCATCACACAATTTTGGATGTGGATAAGAATGAGTGTATTACACTAGTGCTCCCCGTGGATTGGTAAATATGCATTGTTGCCCATGACCTCGATGCTTTCAAAACTTACGTTGTTTCCATCATGGTTCTGATATTCCTACGTGAATACTCTCTAGACTAAAGTACTAAACTACCCTTTTAAATTTAGATAAATGGCTCCAGTGTCCCATATATTTTTGGAAATGAGCCCCAATTCCCCTCTTTTCTTCTTCTTTCTTGTTTCTCTTTTTTCTACTCTTTTTTCATAAACGTTTTATAAATTCTTTTTTGTAAATATTTTTTAAAATTGAAAATGTTGTGTTTGAAATGAAAAATAATGAAATAAAAATAATTAACGTATGAATCATTTGCCTCAAATTAGACATTTTTATTTTTAGTCCAGAAAATTTCTTATTTTTTTGAATTAATTGGGGAAAAAACATAGAGTAAAGACATTTTGGACCAATGTCCGATATATTTCTTTCATGAATTCATTTTCACTTTTTGTATAAAAATATTTTTTGATATCATTTTCTTCTTTTACGTTTTCTTTTTTGCATTATTTTTTCTTATATTTATTTTTTATTTTCTATTTATCACTTTCTTTTTTACACCTAGGCTCATTTCAATTCTCATTTTCGGTTCATTTTGTGGTGTCATTTAATTTTTTGTTTTTTTTTGTTTTTTCTCGTTGTTTTTTTCAAAATCCATGTACTTTTTACTTTCTATTTTTAAAACTATTTTTATAAGATTTCTTGTATTTTAGTCAGAATAGAAGTAAAAGAAAAAAGTAAATAAAACAAAAAGAAAAATATATGAAAAATAGTTTAATAAAAAGTGAAAATGAACTTTTTTTATATAAACAATGAAAATATTTAATTTGAGGCAAACAAAATATATGTTTATATATCTATTTCATATTTTATTTGAAACATAAACCATATTTATTTTTTAAAACATTTTAAAAAACAATTTAAAAAATAAGTTTGAAATATTTATGAAAAAAGAAAAGAAAAAAGAAAAACAATGAAAAAGAAAAGAGTTGGGGCGTTGGTGGCCATTTCCAAATCACAGGAGAGACCAGAGCTAATTATCTAAATTTAAAAGGGTAGTTTAGTCTTGAGAAGGATTCACGTAGGAATATCAAAAGTGAAATTTGCATTAAATAGGAATAAAACATAATGACTTTTCTAATCTAGGACTTGAACTTTTTTATTCCCTAAATAGGACTTATTAATGTCTTAGTGAGAGGAATAATGTCCAGTAATGATGGACATTTACTTAAATAATGACTAATTCATAATGACCAAAGTCTTATATTGAGAAATAAAAGCATATAGTCTTATATTGGAAAGTCATTATGTTTTACTCCTATTTAGGTAAATTACTCATATCAAAACCATGAAAGACAATGACGTAAGTTTTGAAAGAATGAGAAGTAACAGTGCACATTTATTAAATCATAGAAGATATTGGTGCAATAAACTCGGATAAGAAAATAAGAGAATGGATAAGAAATGTGTGGTGAATATATAGTGATTGTGTACAAATCGGTTTAACAACACAATGTATTTATGTAAAGAAAAAAATTACTTCTGGGAGTACAATTTATGTACAAATGGGTTTAATGGGAGTATAATTTATTCACGTGGATAGTTAAAGTCTATAAAAAAATTAGATTTTTAGAGTGGGGTTGGCTAGATTCGTCAGATTTTACCAGACATAGTTTAAAGAAATTCAAATCTATGTCGTAGTTTATGCAAACACTAACCACAAAATTCTTCAAATAAGAAACCAACACTGTTTGTTAGATGAACCCAAAATGAGAACATTTAAATCTTTTTTAGGAAGAGGGAATATTTAATGGATATTTTTGTGTGCTTATAAACTAGTCAAAACTGTTTATAAACAATTTTAATCTATAAGTCAGCGGATAACATGTTTATGTATGTTTATATACGTTGACTTATATTTACACGAATTTTGTAAGTATGTTTTATTTACTTATTTTCATTTTGTAATTACACGAATTTTTGTAAGTATGTTTTATTTACTTATTTTTACACGAATTTTTTTATTTTTATATTTTGACCAAATTATGTACAAAACTGTCCTTAACTATTTATGAATATACTCAAATGACTTATCTACCACTTAAGTCATTTTACTTTCATTAAAGAATACTTGATTTATAAATATCTTATAAGTTAAAAATAGTTTGTTAGTAATAAGCTAATAAACACGAGTATAGAGAAACACCCTCTTAATTGGTATGCCATCTTCTACAAATACATAAAGGGAACATATTCTTTGTACATACTTTAAATTAATACTCCATTCGTCCTAATTAAAGTGTTAAGTTCATGATTCCCATAGTTAAAAATTAAAATTCAACCCTTTTTTTACTTATTAGTTTGTTACCTATTCGATAAAATAATGTACTCATCTTATTTCTTGGTTTGTAAAACTTTTGATGTAATTTTAAAATATACGGAGTAAAGTTTTTTGTTTTAAACTCCACAAAAATTTTTAAACAATTTTAGTTAATTATCGTAAATCAAAATGGACAACTTTAATTGTGACAAAAGAAGTAAAATCGGGCAATTAAAATTTATTGGGACTCTAGAATGACACGAGAAGTAAGAAAAGTACAATTCAAATTTATATTGTTGTTAAAAAAGTAAAAACGAATATGAGCTATACAAATACGAACAAATAGAAGTATGTGACAAAAAACAGTAGGATGGACAAAAAAAGGTAAAAACAGACGGATGGAAAAATATGAAAAATGCAAATCTTTTTTGAAAGAAAATGAAAGCATTGTCTTAGGAGAAAGGGCCATTTGGAAACAAGTTTAGCGTTTAATTTTAGCGCTTTGAAAAGACTATTTCATTCTAAAATTAGCTTTGGCGTTTTCAAATTTAATCTGCACTATTAAAAAATGATCTAAAACGCTAATTGTTCCCGGACAAAAGCGGAATGAAAAAACGGGGGATGGATTGTGTATGTGGATAGGAATCGGTCAAAATTACATATAATCTGATCACCAAATACAGTCGAAAATATAAAACAAAACACACTTTTGCATCATTATTTCAGCTAAATGGAGAACATGACACACCAAAGTATCACCTACCTGAATGGATACTACCAGTGCCAATACAACTCTTCTGGGGTCATCATGACATGTTATACATAGCTTTCAGTGGCCAAGTTTTTCTTCATTCTTACCCAGCAAAGTCCGGTCCGGTCTGGCCGCTCTTCAGTCTTGAATAAACCTCCGTTTGGTAAAACAATAATAATAAAAAGGGTATTCTTGAACGAATTCCCTACATATGCGATGCTGTTCTCTTGTTTTTGGAAAATGGAATTTCCCGCGAAATAAGGTAGATTATGAATGCAACATATGCAGCTGTGAATGTGAATATGGCAGATGTGAAAGCCACTCCTCTAGCTTCTGATAAGAAGAAGTCTACCATAAGGTACCCATTGATTGCAATCAGGAAGGTAGCCACAAGCCATGATATCACCTATACAACAAAAGATCAACCAAACCATGAACAGCCTGCCTAGTAGGGGCATATGGCCCCTGTTGAAAAAAAAAAATCTTTTATCTCATAAATTTTTTACTTGTACAACAACAATAACAACCTTGTAGAATCCGGTGAAAGTACGGTATGGGAAGGGTGTGTTTAGGCAGACCTTACCCCTACTCAAAAGTAGAGAGACGGTTTCCAAGAGACCCCAGCTCGGGTTACCTATACTTGTAGGCCTCCCTATTCTCAGTACTCCTTCCATCCCATAAAGATTGTACGCTACATCGTTTTGGCTCACCCCACAAAGACAATCCAGTTTCTAACTTTCTATGTTAAACACCTTTAATGTGTGAGTTTTGGTTTTTTTTTATTATCATAACACCTACTTAAAGTCTTTATGCTTGTTTTTTAGACGTAGTCAGATCAAATGTTCCGTTGGGCATATGTTGGTTTGTATTAAACATTCGACCAATGCAGATGTCTTAACACTAACAGTTAACATCATTTCGATACCCCTAATCAACGTATCTTGGTATTATCTACATTAATGTGATCTAAGAACATTTAAGTAAATTGTGTGTATAAGTTAATCTGCATGCAAAAAGACTGGCATGTCTTTGTAGCACATATATATTATGCTTTAGTTATCATGTCAAAGTATATTCTAGCCCTTGTAACATAATATATGGATATGCCACTGAATTTACCATTAGTATTTTATTATTTCTAAGAAATGGCCCTAGTTGCACATACAAAGGTAGTAATTCCGAGAAGAGCATTTTGAGTATTAGAGGTCAGAAAAAAAAACCTTACCTTGACAATAGGGCCAATAGTGAAAACACCCATGACCTGTTCCTTTGAGACTAGACAGAGAAGGGGAATGAGGGCAAAAGGGATTTGGATTGCCTGAAGAACATTGAGCCACTCATTTAGAACATCTAACAAGTCCTCAGAAGTGTCAAAAGCAAGTGCAACAATCAGAGTTGGGATAATAGCACAGCTTCGGGTTATCAATGCCCTTTGCCATTTCTTCAACTGCATATGAAGAAAGCCTCCCATTATAAACTGCCCGGCATATGTACCTGTGATAGTACTGCTCTGCCCTGCAGCCAATAACCCAATAGCCCAAATGAAAATAATGGGAAACAGCCCTCCACCATACTTGTCCTGAAGATACTGCCCGGCGTTCCCAAGACCAATGCTATTAGCCTGGTCAGTTCCAAAGAATGACTTGGCAAAGACAGCTGTGACAAATAGGTTGATGCAAAAGGAAATTGCAAGGGCAGCTGCCGACTCAATTGAGTAGTAATTTAGGGCTTCTTGGACTCTGCCCGGCTTCCGGGTGTCCACCTCTCTGGATTGCACTAAAGCAGAATGCAAAAACACATTGTGAGGCATGATGATGCACCCCACAACCCCCACTGCCTGCTTTATTGTTTTGGAGCCAAGTCTTGGGACCAAAATACCTATGATAAAAAAATAATAACAGTTGGATTTTAGGATGGATTTGGTGGATCAACCAGTCCATTAATGAGAGAGATTGGTTTCAACAGGTAGGGGAGGTGATCTCACCAAGAAGAAGCTCAACACCACTGGGCTTTGTTTCTCCAAACATCCATGCAAAGGAGAGCCCCATGACAGCAATAAGGGCAGCAAGAAGTGCTTCTAGCTTCCTCACACCATAGTTCTCAAGAAAGAGAAAAATGAAGCTGTAATGATATGAAACAGTAGCTTTTATTAGACCGGCTCCATCCCAAAGGTGAATAGACCCTCAAAGTTTTGCCCATATACAACCTTGGTGTGGAAAACCCCGCCCCATATTCCCCCTGCTAAAACCCCAAGGTCCCGCCACCATTCGCGCCGCCTGCATATGCAAGCAAGCTTGCCACATTACCCCTAACGAGCTCCGGGGCTTCTGCCATAATTTTTTTGTTTAAATCCAATGGTTGTAATGTCATTAATGTGTTTGACATTGTTTTGACCCGAAAAAATGATTGTAATGTCATTAATGTGTTTGACATTGTAATGTCATAAAATCTGTATTTGGGTGTATTGGATTATTTAGATGTCAATACTTCATGTTATGACTCGAAATGATTGGGCAATGCTAAGAGTAGACCAAAATGGGATATCCTATTTGTACACCAAGCCTTCACACACACACAACTTCAAGTTTAATTCTTGCTGTAAATGTTAGGTAGGATCTCCCTATCCCTTCTTTGCAAATGCAGAAATAATTGCTGCCACCTGTTTTATTCTTAAAATTTACTCTGATTTTCCAAATTATTTCAAAAATTACCTTTTTTTTTTGCCAAAAAATGTTATCTAAGAATTTTTGTTTAAACATTTAGCTTGAAGAGAGTTATGAAGAAAAAGATGAAAACCTGAATCTGAAAAAAACAAAGAAAATAAAAAATTCTGCAGAGGTAGAAGAAGAGGAAAAAAAATACCAATCAAAGGCAGTAATCAGAACACCAGCCCAGAGAGGCAAGAAGCCTTTACTGAGAATCTTGATGGCAATAGCGCTACCAATCACCTCCTGAATATCGGCCCCAATTAGGGCCAGCTCAGTCATGATCCACAACAGAACCCTGGCCCACCTGGGGTACTCGTCCCTGCACAGCTCCGCTAGGTGTTTTCCGGTGGCCACCCCTAACCGGGCCGAGAGAAGCTGGACCAGTAGGCCCATGACAGTGGCCCACAGGAGCAGCCACAGCAAGGAGTAGCCCGCAATTGCGCCGGCCTGGAGATCGCTCTCCAGGTTTCCCGGGTCCAGAAAGGCTATGCTCATCAGGAATCCGGGCCCGGTGAAGAGCCAGAGCTTTTTCCACGAGAACGGCGGCGTCCGGCTGTAGTCCTCCTCCGATTCCGATTCCGGCTCGCCAACTCCGACTATGTGGACTTTCTCGGCGGATTCGTACGCGCTTTCCTCTTCTGCTCCATCGGAATCGAGCAATCGGGTCGCCAGTGACCGGTTTCCCGGCTGGTCTCCGTCTCCGGTGGGCATCCTTCCCTCTTCTGTTTGAATTTTCTCTCCCTATATTTGTTACAGTGCAATGAAGAACCGGATTCGAAGGGGGAGACAAATATATAGGGCGGGGCGGGGCAAGGACGAAAATGAATGCTGCAACATTCAACACTGTTGGTTTTGTCGCACGAAAGTGATTTTTTTTTACTCCGTTTTCTTTTCTCGAAATAAGTCCGTTTTTGTACGGCATGAAAGTGATTTTTTCCACGGTTAGAGCACTGGTATTCAAACACTCTCTCACGTCAGCTTTAACTTACACCAAAAATTTACTGAAAATGAGTTTGAAGCCCCGGGGCTTCAAACCTTCATTTTTTACATTTTAAATATACATCTTCTAAATTTAAATTATTAAATTTTAATTAATTTATTATTTAAATTAANAGCTTTAACTTACACCAAAAATTCACTGGAAATGGGTTTGAAGCCCCGGGGCTTCAAACAGGGGCTTCAAACCTTCATTTTTTACATTTTTAAATATACATCTTCTAAATTTAAATTATTAAATTTTAATTAATTTATTATTTAAATTAATCAAAAGGAGATTAGTACATTAAAAAAATTACATTCATTAAAAAAATATTACATTCATAGAAGAATACATTCATAAAAAAGTTTCATTCATTAAAAAAATATCACATCCATAAAAAAATAATACTACAAAGAAATTACTAATTATTCGAGCAACTAAAAATATCTTCATTCAAATTCGAGTTGTAGTAAAATATTGCAAACTGAAATAATTCATCAAATAAAAAATACAGTCAATAAAAAAAGTATGTTAAATTTAATAAAAAACAAAACAAAATTACATTACTAAAAAAAATTTAAACAAAAAAATATTACATTAAACAACAAAATATAGAGTAAAAAAATTATGTTTGTGTATATTTTTTTTAAAGAGAGAGTGGGGAGGGGGGAGAGCTTTGAAACCCGTTAAACATTTGAAGTAGAAGAAACGAAGCCCTAGGAGGCAGTGTTTAACGCCCCCTAGGCTTCAAAAGTAACATAATGCCGGGTGGCGTTACATGTACTACCAGTGGCCTAAGAACAAAGAAGGAAAGTGAATTGATTCGCATAAGAGTAGTCAAATAAAAATGGATTTGAGTTCATGAAATTTAGTTCTTCTCCCAAAATTGTGAGAGGTTTTATGGCAGACTTAAGAGCACGGGCAATGGCAAGTAACGAAATGGAATGCCACACGTTGACATGGCACATTTCAACCAATAAAAGACAATCTAGTCAGCGTGTGGCAAGTGAGTGAAGAAGTATCTGAGTATCTCGTGCAGTGGCAAGTCATTATTTTTATCAATTTTTATCATTTTTTAATGCATTTTAATTATTAAAAATTATTTCATTTATCTTTTTTTATATAGATGTACTCTTTTTATAAAAAAATTTATTTCTTCTAAAAAATAAAAAATAAAAAAATTGAAGATGCCTCGCGCCTCACACGCTTGGCGTGGAGGGAGGCTAAAGCCACGCGAGGCAAATTGTCGAGGAGGCTGATGTGGCGCAGCGAGCGAGGAAATGCCTCGCCGCTGCGCATGCTCTAAACTTCACATAAAATTTCCCATGCAATTTTTTGATTTATTATTTTTTTAAAACTATTGTTCATCTTAATATTTAAGAAATTATGAACTTCAGGTCTATGCAAGAATTTTCCCAAATTTATTGACTCATTGCCAACATATGCAAAAAAAAATGCCTTATAAGGAGTATTATATATCTCGACCTTGAATTTGTCTAAATCATTGACTTCTCTGATTGGTTTGTTTTAAGATCAGATAGTGATGTTGGTTCCATTCGACTTAACATTTCATTGAAACTACTACGTAACATTTTCACCTGTATCATGCACATAATGAAATGAAAGATTTTTCAATTATGTCAGCTTTTTCCACTTAATATCAAATGATTAAACAAATTATATTTCTAATACGATCTATAATAGTATAAGGGCAATGCTAGGGGTACACCAACATAGGGTACCCCAAGTGTACACCAAGCCAACACAGACACACACAGACACAAAATGTCTGTGCAACACAGACACTTTGTGTCTGTGTGTGTCTGTGTTGGCTTTGGTGTACACTTGAGGTACCCCATGTTGGTGTACCCCTAGCTTAATTCATAGTATAAACATCTGTATCAATAGTTGAATATATATTATGAATGTAATATTTACCAATGAAAATTTATGTTGCACAAATTTGTAAAAGTGAACATGACACGTTTTATTTTAAATCTATTTTTAGAAAAAGATTTTGACATATACAACATTTTCGGTAGAGTTGTTTAGGCTCTCAATGCCATCTAGAATTAATGCTTTAATCATACGCGTAGGACCTCGGACGCTACTAACATTTCTAAAACCAATTAGTGTTAAAAGTAGTGCATACCCTAGTGGCTAGTGCATACAAGCGTCCACGAAATTTGATTGTGACTTGGCCCCACATGGCCTCCGCCATGGGACAATTGTTGCACTCATCGCCAACAATCTCTCCCTCAATAATTGCTCTCGCTGGGAATCGAACTCGTGACCTTGGCTCTGATAACACTTATAGGACCTCAAGCGATGCGACTCTTCTAAAACCAATTCGTGTTAGAAGTAGCGCATACTCTAGTGTTATAGTGCATTCAACAAACACAAGCGCACGCTAGATTCGATTGTGACTTGACCTACATAATCTCTGTCACATGAAAGTTGTTGTACACATGGCCAACAATACCTTGCTCTCACTCATGAAACTAATCATTAAAAATGATTTTAAAAATGAAAATGTTTGAATTTACTTTTTTAATACTCATTACAAAACATAAATTTGTTAGAATTGTTTTCTTTGATACTTTAAGGATAATTTTGGATGAGATGATACTAAATTTATTCTAGTTATGTAAACTTTTTTACTCAACACTAATCTTAAGACTACAAGTACACTGATGATCAATGTTCGATTCACCTTAAGATAATTAGGAGGTATGATCCCATACTACTTTTTACCTTTAAGCTATATAAATTTTTAAAAATAGTTTTATAGCTTGGTATTCCAATTAAATATATGATAGAAATAATTTTTATTATTTTAAATATATAAACAAAATAATATAAAAATAATTGTTATTATATTATTTCCAATAGATTGAATTTTATTTAATAACAATGAAATTAAATATAATTTTATTTTTATGAAATATTAGAGAACCACAAGGTATAAGTTTAAAAATATAAAAATAATTTTGTTGAAGAGTATCCCACATCGAAACTTGAAGAGAAAATAAACTGGTATATAAGCTTTTGAGTTGAACTAAGTAATAGATTGGATTCAATCTCTTAATGTGGTTCAGCCCAAGTGTCTTATTGCCCAATCTAGTTGTCCATACCCATCCTAAAATTCTATCATGGTATCAGAGCTGGTTTTGGCCCACCTCGTTTGTCAAGGTGTCCGTCTAGATGTTCATTCCTAGCGGCCCGTTAGTCTTTGGCCCAGTTGTCCGTATGGAGTGTGTGTACCCAACGGCCTGTGGCCCGTTTAACACGATTGCTCGTCTGGAAGTCCATACCCAGCAGCTCGTGGTTCTTTAGGTGTTGGCGCTCAAAAAAAAAGTCAATGGAATGGGAGTTCATTTGCAAGTGGTCAACCGGTTATATTCAAAATGGCCCGGTTGTCCACTTGAGGGGGAGTGTTGAAGAGTATCCCACATCGAAACTTGAAGAGAAAATAAACCGGTATATAAGCTCTTGAGTTGAACTAAGTAATATATTGGATTCAATCTTTTAATGTGGTTCAGCCCAAGTGTCTTATTGCCCAATCCAGTTATCCTTACCCCATCCTAAATTTTATCAAATTTCTTATTGAATTTTTTTATTAAATCCGAAGTAGAATTAATTAAATATATAAATCAATGAAAATAATTAAATAATTATAAGAAATTATTCGGGCATAATCTTTGACGCCGTAAGGACACTAAAAATGATTTTTTGGGTTGGAAAAAAATGTATACTGATTGAAATAGTGTTTATTAGGTTTTTTATTTCATTGAAACTAAATTATAAACAATTAAAGAGTAAATAAATAAAGATAAGTAAATATTTCAAATAAATAAGATGGAGAGAAAATTGACAGAAGAACAAGGAAAAGAGCGTAGGAATGAGAAACCCTTCAATTTAGAGGAAAGCGAAGGATTTGAAGCTAAAATTTTAGCTCATGTTCCCTTTATTTTTTAAACAAAACAAGGAGAGGAGCTTAGTTTTCAATTTTCATCTCCTCCCCTCTTCCTCCTAATCAAACAGGTCTGAAACAAAATAAAATACTGTAATTTTATTTATAAATTTCTTTTTGGGTTGTAGAAGTATATGCTTCCTTGGTTTCACTATTTTTGTCATTTTTACAATTTTACTTTCTTTGTCTTATTATTTTTGTTACATACTTTTTCCGTCCCAAAAACTTTTCTCTATTTTGATTTTTTGTTAACTCTCTACACACTTTGGCCATTATTATAAATAAATGTTGAAATATTTAATATATCAAAACTATATTTTAAAATAATGAAGTTAATTATTATGATTAATATCTCAACATACTACGGAGCATATTCATAATTTTTAGTCGAAGTGTGTAAAACATTGACTAAAAAGGTCAAAATGTAAACTAAAAAAGGGATAAAAATAATATCGTGTATCATCCATCATATTTGTGTGATTTACATTTATTCTTACATTTTAGTATGAATATTAATCACACATATTTATTTTTATCTTATTTTTCATATCATTTTTTTACTCCCTTCGTTCGTAAAAGATTGTCACAATTTGACTTTTTTATCAAACTGTGACAGTCTTTAACCACAAATTAAATATAGTTTAAAATACTCCCCCCGTCCACCTAAGATCTTCCTATTACGCGTTACGAGGTTTGACTGACTTTATTTTTAATTCAATTTAATTGATTATAGGAGTAAAGTTTTAAAATAAAATTTATATAGTAATAAACTACATGAAAAGTTCTACAAAACTAGATGTGACAAGACTATATTATTTTACGAAATGACTAATAAAAATTAGCAAACAAAGTGAGTGAAGTTTGATCCTGTGAATAGTAACTGGAAAGATCTATGGTGAACAGAGGGAGTAATTATATATTATAAAAATTTGATATTTCAAAATTATATTTTAAAGTAAACACAATTTGTTTTACTGAATTTATTTTATGTACCTAAGTATATTTCTTTTATAATTCACGATCAAAGAATGCCTTAATTTGTCAAAAAAATTAAATTATCACAATATTTTAAAAAGGACATGAGCATATTCTAAAAATTCTGGGGCTGACAAGTAAAATTATGGGGATGCACGAGGGGAAGTTAGTGTGCGTGTGGAAAGAGTGTGGCCAAAGGAAAGGAGCTCGTGGATGCCCTAAGCGGCCATAGGAAAGCTAGCGAAATGCCCGTGGTCCGTGGATGTTTAATTGTTAATGCGCCCGTTCAAGACAAAACATCATCTTAAAACAATTTTTATTTTGACTTTAGCTCAAAATTAGTATTCCGTAATTTATATTTATGGTTAATTTTTCAATTTTGTCATTAATGTGATGTATAAAAGTAAGATGTGATAAATAAATTATTAGTGAAAAAATATAATGTTATAAGTAGTATAAGAAAAAGTAAGTATAAAAGTATAATTTTATAATAGAATTTGGAAGTGTTTTAGAGAAAGAGAAAAAAATGAAAGAAGTATTTTAAGAAACAGAGGGAGTAAAGGGAAAAAAATTTGAACAGTGTATCCGGCTATTTTATGGTGAAGAGTCCCCAAGTATTTGAACTTTGATGATTGTTTCTCTTCTTCTCAAGTATTTGAACTAAAAATAGATGATCTAACATGATTTCATGTGAAATCCCTTTTTATGACTCTTAGAACAAAAACAATATTTTATTCATGGAAAACATATTTATGAGATGATTAAGTACTATTTGTGGGCAAAAACGTTTAGAACATGATGTAAAAGATAAGAACGAAACGTACTTATCAAATTCCCACACTTAAACGTTGTTTGTCCTCAAGCAACTGGCTGAATAATTACAAGTATGGAGACAAATTAATAATTAATGAGGAAAAGTTTTAACTACATATTATGAAAGAAAGAAGAAATAAGATAGTCTACCTTTTGTTAAGAACAAATGAACTTTTAGATTCTCACCTATGTTGTTAGAAATGTAAAAGTATTTTGTCAAACTCATATTTTTATACCAACCTAAATAATAGAAATCACCTTAAATAGGATTAAAACATAAAGAAAAGTACCAAAATAAGTACCAAAACATAGGACTTTGCACTGTGGTAATGTGACTTTGCCCTGTGGTAATGTGGCGGTGTACATGTGCAAATTACTATACTTTTTTGGTAATGTATATGACCATGTATGGTAATGTAAGTCCTATTTCGGGAATAAAAACATGGAAGTCTTATTTTGGTATATTTTTAATGTTTTAGTCCTACTTTAATTTGGTCTTTCTCCCCCTAAATAACCAAAACCTTTCAAACATTCCTTGTAAGAGTAGTTTAAGATCAAATAGCCTTTAATGGCTAAATTGGAAAACAAGTTCCTACAAGACTAATTGTCAAAATGTAAGAGTTTTATTTTCTTGAACGTAACTTTGTCATGTTGACAAGAGAAAAATCCTCATCCCGTGACTTAGAACCACGGGCTTTTAGATAGACACTCCAGAAAGTCTCATCACACGACATAGAACTGCATGTTTTTTGGCCAAAACAAAAATCTCAGTCTCACAAAAATATGCTTTAAGATGTCACCCCTTATACTTTGGAAATAACTCTTTTAAAGAAATAACAAATACCCATTATCCTGAGGATAGCTTAGCACTTGCAAAAAGATTTTCAATAAAGCACTTAAAAATTGATTGATCTTTAAAAAGATTAGTAAATTGTGAATTTATCCCAAATCAACCAAATCAATCCTCATTTCCAAAAAGTTGGAGCAAAAATATGAGTTTGACAAAAAATTTAAAAATTTCCAATTTTTATGTGTGATAACTAAAAGTCAATTAATTATACAACAAAGACGTTGATGACTGTTTTATAAGAACTTTTCTTGCAAATATATAGACCAAACAAATTCTAAAGAGATCATTTCAACCATAAACTCTCACCTCACACTTAAATGGAACCGCACTCTCGCGGTTAAAAAGGGCTTTGTAATTAGAGTTAATGGTTGAAATGTCCACATACAACTACTAGATTGTCCTTACACGTAAATGATTCAACTGTGAAGATTGAAATAGTAATTATTTAGAATCATAAAAAGATTTACGGTGTGTTTGGATTGAGGTAGGTGGAGGTAAGGTAAGGTTAAATTTAAACCTTACCTTGTTTGGGAGAGAAAATGGTGATAGGTAGGGGAGGTGAAGAGAGGTAAGGTTACCGCCCAATAGTGTAAAAATGGCTACCGCCTAAAACGCGATCAAACTAGGTAACTTTTATTTGTTCCGCTGCTGTCCTTCTCTCCTTTCTTCGATTCTCCTTTCTCACCTTTCTTCTGATTCTTCTTTATTCTCTGTTTTTTCTATTCTCTCCTTTCTTCCTCTCCCATGGCAGATCTTGGAGGTAAGTTCCGCTCTGCCCTTCTTCTTCTTCTTCTTTCGGTTATTTCTTCGACTCTCCAGATCTGTTCAGTGTTTTCCCCTTTTTTGCAATTTTTTACGAGAAATGCTATAGTCACAAACACTTCAGTCACAAAATACACAAACTTGCTATTTGTGCACCTCACCAAGTGAATAAAATGATGTTAAATAATTAAAAAGTAAATATTTAAATACACAAATAGCAAGTTTGTGTATTTTGTGACTGAAATGTTTGTGACTCTAGCATTTCTCTTTTTTTACTGTGTTTGTTTTCTGTTTTTCCCCTTTTTGCGATTTATTTTTGTTGTCTGTTTTTGTTTCTTTCATGTTTTTATGTTTTCCTTTTCTTTTTTTTTCGTTTTTTGGAGTTTCATTTTCTGTTTTTCTTTTGTTTTTTTTGAAATATCATATTTTTTTATGTTCTTTTTTACGTTTTTTTGGTTTTGTTTTTTGCTATTTATTGCAATATGCTACAAAGTGTTTTTTATTGTTTATTAAAGTGAATTGTGTTAAATTTTGATTCGGACGGAGTTTATTTTGTTATTACTTAAATTGAGATAAATACAATGAAATAATAAAGAAAAAATAAATACAAGGGTGTGTTTAAGTAATTTTATTATTTTACCTTCCTTGAATTACCTAATAAATATCCAAACACAATTTTTTAATTACCTACCTTCAATTATCTTTAATTACCTACCTAAAAAAACTTTAACTATCTCAATCCAAACATACCCTTAGAGCTTAGGAGAAAGGGCATAAAGCACAAAGAACTTCCTCAAATGTGTTTCACAAAAGTCTTAATCAGGAATTCCAAATAAAATGAGTTTCAAATCACCAACATCCTGTTCAAATATCAATATCCTCTCAGTAGACTATCTCATTTAAACTTATGAACAAATATAAAATTTATTTCTATGTGAAGTGAATATTTTATTTATTATTCTAAAATTTTGTTATAAATGAGAGAAGTTTATAATTTAGATATATTAGGTGTCTAAAAAACCCGGATAAATATGACATATGTTAGTTTCTTAGTGATCAAACTATCATTCTTATGTATAAAGAATTAATGATTCTTTATTTGTCTTAAATTTTTATGTGAATTATACTAATATTCTTCTAGACTAATATATACTACGGAGTACTTGATAAAGTAGTATAATAAATTTTTTATTAAATATATATATTTTTCTTTTAAATATATGTTTTATTAAATATATACTTTGTGATCTATGTATCATTTTTATATATAAAGAATTAATGATTCTTATTAAATACTATTTTTATTTAAATATATATTTTTTATTTAAATATATATAATAATACTCCCTCCGTCCCAGAGTATTTGTTCACTTTCATTTTTGCACACCATCCAATGCACTTCTTTAATCCATTTTATCTTGTAATTTGTATATTAAAAAATTATAGAAATTATATATTAATAATCTACTCCCTCCGTCCCAAAAAGAATGGGACGATTTGACTTTTTTGGAAATTAAGGGAGGGATATTTTGGTATTGACTTTCCAAAAATTAAATACCCTTGCTGTGATGGATAAAAGTAGGATGTGATAGGTAGAATATTAAAAAACGGTATGATGTGATAGGTAGGGTATGAAAAAGTAAGGGTGAAAGTGGTTTTTTAAAAAAACGTAACGGACTTTACGAGACGCAGTTTTTTCTAAACGTAATAAACTTTTTGGGACGGAAGGAGTATATGTTAAGACAAATCAAACAAGATCACACATGACTATATTTAGGCTTACACATTGAGAGAATTTGATGAGTCAAAGTGCTTAGATGAACAGTTTCAAAAGTTAAAAGTGGACAAAAACTGGAGGACGGAGGGAGTAATTAACTTTTTTTTATATCAAATACTCCGTATAAATTAAAAAATATGAAAAATTATAGAGATGGATAGAATATCTTCTTTATTATAGAAACAAGTTAATTATATATTAAGAGAAATCTTTATTAATTTTAAGTTCAGTAGTTGATATATTTTTAAACAATTATTATATTTACTTTGTATTAAATATGTTTATAAATATAAGTAGATCAAATTGTTATCAATAAATGCTTAAAGTTTTCATCTTTTTTTAGTTTTTTTACTTTCTATTTACTTTTCTATAAAAAATGATTTCCTTTCCTTTTTATTCTATTGACTGATTGTTTTAATAAGTGCTTAAAATTCTGATTTTGTTTTAATTTGTTTTGCTTTTAATTATATTGACTAATTTTTTAAATATATTTTTGTTGATCATTTGACAAATAAAATAATTTTTTAGATCTTCTGATGAATTGTATGATTTATAATTGACATGATTACAATATTTTCTTTAAAAGATATTCATACACCTAAAAGTTTGTTTGAAAATTTTATAATTTTATTAAATCCGAGCCAGGTATTAAAAGAATGTTCATGTATACTTGTGATAAAATAAAATTTTATTAAAATTTACAAATTCTATTAATTCTAAATTTAGATTCATGAATTCAAAATAATTAATTACATTTTTTAAAAACATAGTTAAAAAGATGAAATAATTGAAGAAGGATGGAGAAGGAGATGAAACACTAAAACAGAAAATAAATTTTTAAAAATTGCCACATGTCATTTCTAAATATTAACACATGTCACTCTTTTAATTTTGACACATGTCATTCGACCCAATTCCCAAATTTCATCTTTTTTCAAATTTCCTTAAAAATCAAAATGGGAACATCTTAGGGAAACGGAGAGAGTATATAATAAAGTATTTTAGTGCATATTTCAAATACTCCGTATAAGATACTCCCTCCGTCCCAAATTATTTGCAACATTTGCTTTTTCAGCAGTCGCGGGAACTTTTGTTTATTTCTATGTTTTCATTGGTTACTCCCTCTGTCCCGCTATATTCGTCCACTTTTGACATTTGGAACTGTTTATCTAAGCACTTTGACTCATCAAATTCTCTCAATGTATAAGCCTAAATATAGTCATGCGTGATCTTGTTTGATTTGTCTTAACATATAGATTATTAATATATAATTTTTATAATTTTTTAATATACAAATTACAAGATAAAATGGATTAACGAAGTGTATTGGATGGTGTGCAAAAATGAAAGTGGACAAATATAGTGGGACGGAGGGAGTATTTGATAAAATAAAATATTCTTGACACCTCTTATTTCGAAGAACTTTTCATGTAGTTTTTTGATATGTAAATTTTATTTTTTATTTCTATATCAATATGTAAATAAAATGAATTGAAAAAATTTAATATTTTGACTCGGAAATACAAATGTGGCAAATATTTAGGGGCGTATCTAAACTCAAGATGATATACTCCGTAGTCAGTAGACCGATCGAAAACATATGCGGGTCAAACCCAGATTTCGATTGCTAGACCCAGATTGGAGTCGGGCGTAAAAGTCCTCGGTGTTTGGGTCAGTCCGAAAGACCGAAACCCGTTTAAAAAGAAGTCCAGACTCCCGTCTTCCCGAAGTGTCAATTCACAAACAACACTCGGAATCGGAGTGAATGGATGGATATGGGGTCGGTCGAAGGCACTGCCCAGATGCCTTGAAGCGAAGACGGGGAAAGCATATGCCTTCTAAAGGGTCCGATTCTTCTCTTGCACACTTTACCCCCGCTCTCTTTGTAAAGGAATATCCTTTCAAAAGTCCGGTCCCATATGATCTCTCTCCTTTTTCACACCAGCTACTTGATAGTTGAGACTTTGATACTAGTTGATATACTCCAATAATTCCACCTTTATTTAACACCTTTTGAAACAAGCTGCTGCAATGACCATTTCTGTGTCTATAAATCCTTCGTTCCCTTCCCATTTCCGTACCCATTCTAGTCCTTCGCTTGCTTCATATACACCTGATTTCTTTGAAGTTTCTGCTTCAAGAAGAAGACCCTTTTGCGTAAAGACTGGTTCTTTGAAGAGTATGCGAACACCCTTTGTGGTTTCTAAGAATATGAGCTTGAAAGATTGCAGGGAAGAAGAGGTGGAGGAGGAGGAGGAAAACCCTCCCCCTTTGCTTGAATCCGAGGCGGCTTCAAGGCCCAGACGTATTGCTCTCTTTGTTGAGCCCTCTCCTTTTGCGTAAGTGATGAACTCCCATTTGATTCTATGCAATGCTGGTTTCTTTTGGGTATGAAAATTAGTTTCATGAGTTGACTTTGATGATGATGATCTGAATATGTTCATGTCCTAAAATGTGATTTGGTTTTGAAGCTTTTGGTATGTCTGTTTTCCTTTACTCGATAGGTAGACTTAAGGTATGCATACTTCCACCCATATAGAACTTCATTTAGTAGGTAGTAGTTGTTGTGGTTGGCGGGAAAATGATCAAACCATGCTCACATGGGATCCACTTAGTAATGGAAGGGAAGAAATTATAAATAATTACAATTTTTCTTGTTTGGATTGCTTGGAGATCATTAAATTTTAGGTATATAGGATAATGAGTTTTGAGGGGAGTGTCATCTCACCTCGTATTTGACTTTGATTTGGAGGGATCGAATGAAATGGAAGGATGCAGGGCATCCATCCATTAATCTCTCCTTCACTTTACATCCTAACCAGACGAAAGTGAAGATGGGTGTTCTCTTCAATTCAAACAAACCCATGGATTTTGATTTATCATTCTCAACAAACAACTAAGGTTTCACTATTTGAAGGGCAATTTAGCTTCGAGCCACGTTATAGGAGAGATTTAGGTGTGTCTTTGTAAGATTTTTGTATTTTTATGTGTTGCTATCCTCTCACCTTTTCTCTTTTATGTTGTTGTTTTCCCCCTTTGTTCTTCTTTTGACAATTTTTTTCTAACCCGAGCGGAAGGTCTTTTTGAAATAGCCTCTGTGTGGCTGTAGGTAAGGGTAAGGTCTGCATACTTCTAAGTTCTACCCTCACCAAACTCCACTTTGGGGAATTTACTTTTTTTTGTTGTTATTTTCTCAACAAACTGCGCAAGTATGTTGTTGTATGTAACCATCTATTGAAAAGAATTGATTTGTTCATCTTCACAGTCCATCTGGACAGTATCTTTCTCTGTGTTGATTAAAAACCAAAAATGCTCTTTTATGATGAATAAAAATAAGAAGCATTCTATGATATTGGCGCTTCTAGTGATATTTCTAAACAAAATTTGGTTCATGTATTGACCACTTAGCCACTAATTGTTTTTGATAAACATGCAGTTACGTGTCTGGATATAAGAATCGGTTTCAGAATTTCATCAAGTATCTGCGTGAGATGGGGGATGAGGTATATTTTTATTCTTGATTCAATTATTCGTATTCGTCAGCTATAGTAAGTAGGAAGGTTTAAAATACTGGTAGTCATGGAGATACCATTACTTTGTAATTATGGTGGAAAAATCAGCAGGACATTTTGATATATAGATATTGGATTTTTTTAAAGAACAACCTTTATCAAGTTTTTTCATGAACAATATTGAGATTACTGATATTCCAAAGATATTTCCATTTCTTATTGGCAATTCTTAAAAGTATTCTAAATTTTTCCATATCTCTTCATAGTTTCTGAATTTTCTTTGCAAACAGAAACGCATTATTGGAAACTCTGATGAATTATGAACTAAATGCTGGGTTGGATTTGTGAATGTCATGCAGGTAATGGTTGTCACAACACATGAAGGGGTGCCCCAAGAATTTTACGGAGCAAAGTTGATAGGATCGCGTAGGTAGTGATTGCTTGTTTCATGTCTTCATTATTGTTTGAGTTATATGGATATAGTCCCTGTGGTAATTCATAAGTGGGTAAATAATCCTCGAACTTTTAAAAGTTTTCAAATAGCTCTTGTGGTCAAACAACCACAACATAATTAGTCCCTATATTAGAAAATTCGTAAAATGTACACAACACGCGCGTATGATGCAAAGACGTCAATCATGTAACAGTAAAAGAAGCTAATCTGAAATTTCAATTGTGATGTGTAACTTTGAACCATAGTACAATCTCTTCCATCTTTTAGTTTAACTCTTACAAAGAATTCTCCGTCTCTTCTATAGTGATATTCTTGAATCATAGTACAATGTCCTATGTGAGCTCGACATTATTCTATTTTCAAGTAGCTTTATTCTAAGGTAAAACCGTGTGAGAAAAGAGCTAGAAGAAGACCATTCATTGCCTATAACCACGAAGACGAGGGCAATTTCATGAGATAAACTTTTTTTTGTTACATGCTTCACATTTTCACACAGTACGCTTATGTTCTGTGTGCTTTACGTTTTCCTTAAAGAAGGGATTGATTATGCATCAGTTCTTTGACCACAAGGACTACTTTGCAACTTTTAAAAGTACAAGGACTATTTACCTACTTATGAAAGACCACAAGGAGTACTTGTGCATTTTAACTCTTATTGTTTTCTCAAACTTTTGTGTGTGGCTAATGTGTTGATATGTCATACTTCTTCCGTCCTGTATAACTTTTCAACTTTCCCATCTTACATGTCCAATAAAACATTTTAATTTGGCCTAAATGGACACAATTGCCTTTACTTTTCTTAAATCTAACCAAACCTACCCTAACTACCTTCTACGCCGTCTCCATTTTGACATTTCCCAAGCCCTACTCGTTTCAATTGTCGTCGTTTCACCTTGGTCAAACTTCTACAGCTTCCCCTCCCAAAAGTCAAAATAGGAAATATTTTGCGGGACGGAGGATGTATTACATTTTGTCTTCCCTATTCTAATGGGCTTTCAAATGATTTCCCTCTTTCAAGTGTTTCTCATTTTGCAAATTTCCTTTTACAGCTTTCCCTGTCCCTGGTACCGCAAAGTTCCGCTGTCTTTGGCTCTCAGTCCAAGAATCATCTCAGAAGTTGCCCAGTTTAAGCCTGAGATAATACATGCATCATCTCCTGGCATAATGGTGAGCTTTCATATGCTCCTTGTGCATGCATTTTTTTTAAGTTTTTTTATAAAACCCCTTTTGCTTGTATGTTGTTCAGACACTTTCTTCTCTATTGGTTAACACAAACTATAAGGTTTCATATTTGTGGCTATGTTTTCTTGATATCATTTTGTAGGTATTTGGAGCTCTTATTATAGCAAAATTGTTGCGTGTTCCTCTGGTGATGTCTTATCACACCCATGTTCCTGTGTACGCTTCCATAACTTCCATACATTGCCTTAATAAGCAATACTTCCTCTATCCCTTAAATGTACAATCATATCTATATTTTTAAATTTATTTGTTATTTTTACTAGATTTAAATCACAACTTGTTCGGGACACTTTTTTTTATTATAAAAAATACTAAATATGATGAAAGAGTAAATTTCATAAATGGTCCCTTATAATGGGTGGTTTTCCATCTTTACTCCCCCTCAATTCTAAGATATTACATTCATGATCCTCATATTTTCAAAACTATTCCATCTCTTGGGAACTATATGTGGGAAGACGTATTTGGGCATACTTGGCCTAAAGGACTAGTTGTGGAATAGTTTTCAAAAATTGAGGACCACAAATGTAATATCATAGAATTGGGGACTAAATATGGAAAATCACCTGTTATAAGAGACCATTTATGGAATTTACTCATGATGAAAATTGGCTCTTTTTGTTCAGATGAGATTGTTTTGGGCTGATATATGTTTTCTTTTTGAGACGAAGGGAGTAATTGTTTTAAATTGTCAAGTCTAAGCTCATTCATTTCTTCTGCAGATACATTCCAAGATACACTTTTAGTTGGCTAGTCCAACCTATGTGGTTAGTTATAAGTAAGTGGCCTTTTTTGTTGTCTTGATATTCAATTAACCATTACATATCTTGTTTTGTTGTTAATTGTTGAATATAAAAGTCCCGCATTGAACACCCAGTCTAAAAAAAGGCCAATATTCTAATATATAAGAATACGCGTTACGCATCCCATTGCCAATTGGTTTCAGGTCAAAATCTCAGAATTCTACATTAATAATTAAATATTTATTGCCCTACAGAGTTTCTCCATAGAGCCGCTGATCTTACACTCGTTCCCTCAGCTGCCATTGCAAAAGACCTGCGAGCTTATAGGATAACTGCAGGTGAGACTTATATGTGATCTGGAGTTGGTTACTTATCATGATCTTCGTGTGTGGCCAAGTACAAATGTATCTGCTTCTTTTCAGCTAACAGAATTCGTCTGTGGAATAAGGGTGTGGATTCCGAAAGCTTTCACCCTCGATTCTTCTCAAAGGAAATGCGATCAAGACTAAGGTTGGGCATGCATTTGTAAAGTGATGTTAATTTAAACACTAGTACTGTTTACTGTTTAGTCTAATGACGGGCTAAACAAGTTTCTATTTTTTGTTCCAATAATCGTTAGCAATAATGAACCCGACAAGCCGTTGATAGTTCATGTTGGGCGACTTGGGGTTGAGAAGAGCTTGGATTTCCTTAAAAGGTAATGCATTTTGTATGTTATCACGGAGAAAAAAATTACTACTCCCTCTGTTTTTTGAAAACAGTTCCGCTTTCATTTTTTTCTCTTTCACCAAAACACTTCCACTTTCTATTAAAAAACTACTTGCTATCACGGAGCCTCTCTTACCCTACCTATCACATGATACTTTTTTACTAATGATCTACTCATAACATCTCTTACTTTTACCCATCACATGATTTACATCAAGGACAAAATTGGAAAGTCAACTACAAATATACACTCATTTCTCCCATTAGTGAAAATTGGAACCGTTTTGATAAATGGAGGGAGTACTATGTAATCTGTAATTGTTTTGTTAGTATTAGTTTCTTTACTATATTCTTATTAGTACTAGTAATAATCTCTTATTTGTATTAGCATTCCATTTAATCTTTAAGACATCACTTCGGTATCTGGAGTTTTGACAAGCGACGTTCTTGTTTGGAACAGGGTGATGGATAGACTTCCTGACGTTCGGATAGCTTTTATAGGCGACGGACCATACAGGTGAGGAGCAATGGCATCCTTGGCTTGCTATTATTATTGTTAGGGTATAAAATCTTTTTTGGGCCTACAACCACAAACCTGAGCTTTTGGTTGAAGTTAGTTCCTTAACATGGTATTGGAACATTGATGACCCACCCACCCCTACCATTTTTAGGTCACCCACCCCTACATTTTGCAATCACTTTTATATTGTCCCTCTTATTTCAACCCACCCACCCCTACCTATTTTCAATCACTTTTTATACCCACCCTCATTTATTTCACACTCTTAGTCCATCCACATCACATCAAAACCATATCAGGAGCAAAGTTGGAAAGTCAACACCAGTCTAAGATTTGCCTCAATCCGTGTATAGACAAACTGGGACTCTAGTTTTTGAACGGAGGGAATATATGTATATATAAATCCAAACATACACATAACACACTATAGTTTGGTGTTTGGTTGTTGTAGAGGGGAACTAGAGGAAATGTTCATGGGCATGCCGGCCGTGTTCACGGGTATGCTGCACGGCGAAGAACTCTCTCAAGCATATGCCAGTGGGGATGTGTTCATAATGCCCTCCGAGTCCGAGACGCTCGGCCTCGTGGTCCTAGAGGCCATGTCATCTGGGTTGCCCGTAGTGGCTGCCCGCGCGGGAGGAATTCCCGATATCGTCCCTGATGATCAGCAGGGCAAGACAGGGTATCTGTTCACCCCGGGCGACCTCGAGGACTGTTTGGGTAAACTGGAGCCTCTCTTGTTTGACAGGGAACTGAGAGGGGCCATGGGCAAGGCCGCGAGGCAGGAAATGGAGAAGTACGACTGGAGGGAAGCGACCAGAAACATCCGCAACGAACAGTACAGCGCCGCGATCTGGTTCTGGAAGAGGAGGAAGTCCGTGTTTTTGAGGATGTTCCAATGGTTATTTAGGATGTGAATGTCCCAGGCACCAGAAGGTGAATATATGTGGATAATAAGGTCTTTTTGTGAAATATATGTGCATTGTTTGGTTGATTGTGTCATTCTTGTGGGTTGTTGGGTGTAAACCAGGTAAAATTGTGTTCTTATTAGTCTGTTATTGTTTAAAATGAAATTGGTTAATGTCAAATTAGTTTGTAAATGTTTTTAAGCTCTCATAAACCCATTATAATCATTGAATTCAGTTCCCTCTACACGGCGGGTTGTTCGAGCTTTTGTTAATGTTAGTATAGTTAAAGAAATTTTTGGTATTTGTTTAAGTTATTACTATTGTGATGCAAAATTATGTTTGAGATCATTACACATAATATTGAAATCTGAGATTGTTTTTGGAAGAACGCATAAAGGTGAATTTTCCCTCAAAATTTTAAAGATTATACGGAGTATAAAGCTACCGTTACCGAGTACAAATTTATTTTTTTAACTTATTGTGTCGAGCACTACAACTATTACATTACAATAAAAGGGTCTCTCTTTGACCCAAAGACAAAACAACAAATTAATTTACTTTTTTTAGCACAAAGAAACAACAAACTAATTCAAACAACAAACATATTGCTAATCCCACATTGTGACATATACTCCACATAAATAATCAATAAACCAATGATAAAAATATTAATGAAAGAATTTGAAATAATTGTAACGTCCAACTGGTTAATTCAGTGGTGGTTACTGGTGACATAGCGGTGTCCATCACCAGGGCTTGGACCAGAGTTCTTGATTCCTCCATCCGTTATAAACCGATGGCCGGCCCCGGGACTGGGCCCGCCACCCTTAACGGCACCCAGAGTTAACCACTGGTCCAAACCCCATGCAACATTTCCCCCGCTACCGGAGTCGTGGTCCTCAACAATATGAAGGGGACGGCCTCCCGTGGGGCCCAGTAGAAGCGCGAAGCTAAGCAGAGCCATTAGCGAAACCGTGATGCCGGACGATTTCATCTCGAAATGAAAGAAGTATATAATTGGTTATATCTATGTTTTTTTTGGTGTGTGGGAATTGAACTATCAAAGAATATTAATGTTTGGAAGTTGGGTGCATAGAATGTATGGTAGGAAGGTGATCAATTTATAGTGTTATTGCAGATGATGTCCCTCCCAAGCTTTGTCTGTTGGCTTTTAAAGTTCAAACCAAACGTGGGAGATGAAGAAGAAACAACCGGGGAGTTTCTTGATCAAAGGATTCAAAGGCTACTTACATACTAGTATTAGATAAGTGCTTAGAATTCTTTTTTTTTTTTTAAAGGTTGTTCCGGGCCGGCGGCGAGCTTAGACTTTGAAGGTTGTTTGGTTTGGTACGGTACCCGTGAATTTTCTTAATTAGTCCTCCCTCCCTAGCTAATTCCCGGCCTTATTGATTTTTGTGATTTTTTTTTTGAATTTAAGGTTATGTTTAAATTTAATAGAGTAAAGTGCATTGTTTACCTCCATACTCTTTAGAAATTGCATGTTATACCCCTGAACTATAAAAATTGCACCGTTTACCCTCGAACTCCTTGAAAATTGCATGATTTACCCCTGCATACTAAAAAATGCACCAAATACCCTTGAACAAATTAAATCGTTGCATCGTTGGTCCTAAACTATTAGATAGGGAGTGCGTTGCTTCCACGCACAACAATTGCGAATATGATTCATCTGCCCCTTGCGATTTTTCCAAAGTACCTTTCTCCAAAATTATCGTCTTTATTTAAATTTTCAGGAGTAAACAATACAATTTTCGTAGAATTTAGGGATATTTGGTGCAATTTTTATTGTTCAGGGGTAAAGCGTGCAATTAGTAAAGAATTCAGGGGTATTTGGTGCACTTTTTAATGTTCGGGGGTAAAACATGCAATTTTCAAAGAATTTGGGGGTAAACGGTGCACTTTTCTCAAATTTAATAACTATAAAGGTTCGTTTTGTATACGGAACTGGCAGAACTGGAATTGATGTGAAATTGGAATTCTTTAAAATTGAATTTGATGAAATTAGATTCTCCAATTGATGACTTTGAAATTAAAATAAGGACGGTCTCTAGAAAATTAGTTAATTTTAATTATTAATTAATTACGCTTTGCATCTGAGTTATGATGATCTACAAACTCAATTAATAACCTTCTTGCATTAAATACGTAACTGCTTACGTTTGGTTTAATATTCTAATCGTGATAGTGCATCTTCTTCATTCTCTATACTTCTTGGAGATGCACAACACCTTTATGTCCAGCTAAGATGGCTAAACAAATCATGATGATAACTTCTATGTACTTTGAATATTCAAATAGCAAATAATAGTTACTTTTTGGTACTCATTAGTGTGGAATATATAGAAAAGTCACTAAGGGGTGAAAGATTAAGCAGCTGCCCGCTCAATGTGAAGGATCTTTCTAATGGTATAAACTTCCATAATTGTAGTATTGCTACAAATTGATCTTTCCTAAAAACAAACTGTTACTTTTTACTTCATGATATTTATGTATTTTGGTATACAGCTTCTTTTTGTGTTGTAGTTCTGTGACATTAATCTTCATACTTCGTATGTATTCTCATCTATCTTTGTTTTTAATTTAGTTGAGCTTCATGGATGTCATATCAACCAATCAAACCATGATAAGTCTCAACTGCGAGGGGTTGATTGCTATAAGTCAGTTTATGGCTACTAAATATGTGGGATGGCTTCTGGCTTTTGATCCAAAGCATAGACCCACTATTGAATAAGGTTTGTTATGATCTTAAATTTATTTTGCGCTATGTGTATTTTTTCTCACAGTCTAACACTTATAGGAAACCCTTTATATTTCTTGCATTATGGCATTGCATGCACAAATAATCGTGCCTTGAAAATCTAAATACTAGACCTTGATTTTTGAGTTGTTATCAGACACTTGCTGAAGGGACTTGCCAAAGCTGAGAGGGGACCATCTTGCCAGCCGATTACTAAACTACAGTTTTAGTTCTAGAGGCAAAAGGTCACCAAGGAGGATGTAAGGGAGTTGACAGTTTGAGAGATTAGAAAATAGTGAAATTTACACTAAATAGTACTAAAATATATGTCATTTTCCAATGTATTACTTACACTTTTTATTCTCTAAATAGTACTTGGATAATGTCTAGTAGCGGGAATAATATCCAGTGATGCTAGACATTTAGTTTGAACAATGCTTAGTGTCAATAGACATTTACTTGAACAATGACGAGTGGACAATGACCAGTGGTACTACATTGAGAGAGAAAAATATATGGTACTACATTGGGAGAGTCAATATGTTTTAGTACTATTTATGTAAATTCTCCTAGAAAATATCACCCTCAACTTAGAAAAGATCCCTCAAATGGAAAAAGAGCCAACTTTCCATATCTAAGGTATGTATGGTTTATCTATCTTTTCCTTGAGTTTTTTTATTTTCATATTTCAAATGATTGTTAATTTATGTCACTGATGCTAACCTGTGTCATTATTTTAGTGTTTATCAATTCTAGAAAAAGTTTGCTCACGCGGACGAAAACAATGCTAAAGATAGGCATGTGGCTCTTATAGAGAAGAAACATGTATCTCTTCCTACGTCTTTAGTCTTGCATTCCAATTACACTACAACCCCTCTTAAGAAAAAATCTAATTTGAAAGACTAGAAAACTATAGGGAGTCCTACAACCAAAACAATATAGAACCTATTGTAGGACCTTAAATGCTATCAACTCTTCTAAAACCAATTGGTGTTTGAAGAGGCGCAAACCCTAGCATTATAGTACATTCAAAACATAAGTGACCACGATATTCTATTGTGACATGGCCCACATAGCCTCCACCGCGGAATAATTGATGCACAAATGGCCAACAATCTCCCCCTCAGCAATTTATACCACTGGGAATCGATTGATACCACTTGTAGGATCTCAGGTGCTACCAACTCTTATAAAACCAACTAGTTTTAGAAGAGACACACACCCTAGACTTATAGTGCATTCAACACACAAGCTCCCACGATATTCGATCGTGACTTGACCCATATAGCCTCCGCCACGGGACAATCGATGCACATATGGCTAACACCTGCTCGAGTTTCTAGCTACCAAGAACCTTGCACTCACACAGAAGACATACCCTAGTATCCTCACTCTTTTTCATTCCTTCTATGTTTGCATAGCTTTTGTTCTCTTTTGTTTCTTATCAACAAGTATTGCCATGTAAGACTGGAAATATGGTCAGGAATATGTAGATGATGTTGTTCGTTTATAGCTACCGGAGATGTGGGGTGGCAAAGTAGTAGGAAAGACCCGCTACAACAATTGATAATCGTGAGATGTCTAATTCTTGTCCACACATGAAAAAAATGCTTCACTATGGAATAACTACGAAATTAGTACCACATGTTGCCATCACCATTGGTACCAATTATATGCGATCCGAGCAAGCATGGAGTAACCCACCGATCATGCACACTGATGGAATCAGAGCCGATACTAACATACTAAAGTAGTTTAAAGGTCAATATGGTGCTACGACCACTAGTGTTCAGATAAATGTGGGGATTGTTTGGTTTGGAATATCAAGGTTGTATTAGAAGAACTCTAAAATATATCTATTTATGCTCTGGACATTGGATAAAAAGTTTACAAAATTTACAAAAATACCAGGCTATACCTAAAGGAAGTACAGCTGGATGTACCATTTAAAAATTTAGGAATAGCTAAATTTTTGCATCATCCGCTAGTTCGTGGGAGTGGAGTTCCATCGGGCAAACGGTAAAAAGAGCAAAGAGGAGCTGAGGGGGTGTTTGTTTTTTCTGCAGGAAAATGTCTGCAATCTGCGGACCACTACTGTAGACATCTGCAGGAGAAGTGGTGGACCGAAGGTCTGCGGTCTGCAAGAAGAAGACTGTTTGTTTTTTAATGTCTGTAGATTGCTATATAAATTAATGGTAGTAGTGTACGGTGGTGGTGTATGGACGATTGTGGTGGTGGTGGAGGGTGGTGGNGGTGGTGGACGGTGGTGGTGGTGGCAGTGGATGGTGGCGGTGGTGGTGGACGATGATGGTGATGGACGGTGACGGTGATGGTGGACGGTGGTAGTGGTGGACGGTGGCGGTGGACGGTTGTGGTGGTGAAGAGAAGTAGAAAAAAAAGGAGAAGATGTTAGAAGATCTGCAGAGCCCATCATCTGCGCGGCAGACAAAAGACGCGAGAAGATCTTCTGGCAGAAAAATAAACACCCCTGAGTGTGGACATGATGATGCAACTATGACCCCAACCCACCAGCATCATCTTCCTTAAATCAAATCTTCCCTTGTTCGCTGAACTGCGTCTCCAATGGAGGCTCAAGTTCTCTTATCCGGGATTAAATTATCCCCTCACAGAACCCGAGCCCCATACCCGATTCGGTCCAGAGTAAACCCGATTCTTCCGCTCCCTTCCGTGCACCGTCGCAACTTTAGTATTACATACTCTCTACCAGCCCATCTCCGCCGCTACCCCACCTCCTGCTCGGCCCACAGCCACCACCATCAAGACCACGGCCACGGTCAGTCGCAGCAGAATGGCCATCGTGATCATCATGACAACCACCACCACCACCACCATGGTCCCAATGAATGTAATCTGCAACTAACTAAACCCCAGGAGGTTCTTCTCAAGTTTGCGGAGATGACTAGGTGGACCAACTTGTCCAATTTCCTGCGGGAAAATTTGGAACTCTGTTGTTTCTCAGCCGCTTTGTTTATTGCTGCATCCGCTTGCCCCTATGTGCTTCCTAAACCGGCCGCAAAGCCTTTCCAACATGCTTTAGCTGCCATTGCCTTTCCTCTTGTCGGGGTATTTCAAATGTCCATTCACCTAGCTTACACAATTGTTTCTAATCAAATTTCCGTTTAAGAACAGCTAATTGGGTGCATTAGTTTGTATGATCATGCGATCCTAAATAGAGTGATTATTATGCTTTTCATAAGTAGTCTCCAATGCATAGACTAGGTTGCAATAGATTCCCATCATATCATTATTGAGGATGTTAATGTTCTGCTAAACCCAGTGGGTGGAGCTAACATATAAAGATATTGTGGATGTTTAGTAAGTGATATATGACCAGTGTCCCAAGAACAATGCTATGTGTTCCTCGGAACTCCTTATAGGGGTATCTTGTGTTGTTTGTGTATTATTCAATATTTTGTATATTTGGTTATGTTCTGAATTTGTATGTCATAATTCATGTCAGATTTCAGCTTCACTTGATGCCCTAATGGACATTAGTGGTGGAAAAATTAATATCCATGTGCTGATGGCTCTTGCAGCCTTTGCTTCAGTTTTCATGGGAAACCCATTGGAAGGTGGCTTGCTTTTAGCGATGTTTAATTTGTCGCATATAGGTATGTGCATTATTATGTGCTTACTTGGCTGTTGATCTCTGCCAAGAGATTTGAATTCTTTACCAAATAACCATTTAACCACATAGCTGAGGAGGCCTTCACTCGTCGCTCCAAGATTGACGTAAAGGAATTGAGAGAAAATCATCCAGAGTTTGCTCTTTTGCTTGATACAAATAGTGGAAGCTTACCGAGTTTCTCACACTTGACATATTCTGAAGTTCCTGTTAGCTACTTGAAAGTTGGCTCATTAATATTTGTCAAAGCGGGCGAGGTATGTACATTGCACCTCCATAGCTATTACATCAAATTAAATTGTGTTATTGTGTGTGCTGCTGTATGTTAATGGTTTCTCTACTTACTAGCTTATTTCATTAATGATCGTTGTTATGTGTTGTTCATTGAATTTAAATTTATTATAATACTAGGTTTTACTATTTCTTTAATCAGTCTGTCCCTGTGGATTGTGAAGTTTTAAAAGGTAGCTCAACAATCACAGTTGAGCACTTGACTGGTGAGGTCAAACCTTTAGAAAAAAGCGTTGGGGATAGCATTCCGGGGGGAGCGAGGAACGTGGATGGTATGTTGATAGTTAGGGTATGCTCCTCTACCTTTTCTCATATATAAAATTCCATGAGATTTGTGATTTTTCTGTTATAAGTGTAAGACCAAATGATTTAATGTTCCATGTGAGTTGTGTGAAACAATTAAGAGAGGAATGATTTTTGCTATGAATTAGTTTGTACAAAGCCCTATACTTATTCATGTCACTATGTCAGGCTAAAAAAACAAAAGTGATTCTCACATTCTCCCTCAAGCAAAGCGTACAAATTATATGCCCCAAGCTAGTTACAAGAATAATTAATTATAGAATGCCTAAGAGATTTTTTCAAGAATAATAAGACCAGAATAACTATTAATATTTTTAAAAGTATGTAGGACGTAAATGGGGTAATGATGGAAAATGATCCATTATTGCCACTCTTTTGGAGTTCTAAAGTGGCAGTTATTAGTAAACAAAAATTCTTTGAAACAACTAAAAGAGAGCTGATGCAGAATTTTTTACTCCCTCCGTCCCTAAATAAAACATTTTGGTTTACGATGCTTGATTGAAGTCACTTTTGATTAAAGTTATTTGCATATTGGTATACACACACACACACACAACTAGATCAAAACTTCTATAGAACAAGTTGTGACATGGATATTTTATTGTAACAATTGATTTAGTCTCACAAGTAAATAGTAATGGTGAAGTTCATTTAGGTCTTAGGGAGTATTGGTTATCAAGAAATTGATCTATTTTGTATTTCAACTATTGTTTCATTGCCGTTGCACCTAATTAGTTGAATGCTTCATATCAAGAATTATTTTTCATCAAATCTTGTAAAGAAATTAATGTCATTTTAAGTCTATACTTTGGGAGAGAAAATAGAGTGTATACTTTGTTTTTATATCTATACATTGATATTCTCTTATTTAATTGAAATCTAGGCGAAGAAAACATGGAAAGAGTCGACACTAAACAGGATTGTGCAGTTGACCGAGGAAGCTCAGTTAAGTAAACCAAAGCTTCAGAGGTGGTTGGATAACTTTGGAGAGCAGTATAGCAAGGTTGTGGTACTCCTGTCCATATCTGTTGCTGTTATGGGACCTTTTCTTTTCAGGTGGCCACTCATTAGTTCCTCAGGTAATTCATATGACTTGTTAGGGAAATAAATTTTCTGACTTTTATAGTTCAGTCTGCTATCTCTCTCTGTTGCACTGGTTTGCTTAATGTCTTGTGGAGAAATGCGACCCATATTTTTGAAAGGAGAAGGAAATTATAATATGCTTACTTGGTGTGTGTTTGAACTTTGTACATGGCATTTCATTGCTGGAAATCTCTCCTCACCTGTTGATTGTATTGTGGTTGGCGTAAGTGTGTTGTCAAGTACTTCATTGCTTACCCAGCATGATACGTACCAGTGAAGGGGTAGCATGGGTGAAAGGGAAGGCCAGGCGGAAGAAAGAAAATAACCAAAGGAAAAATAGTCCAGGATTCGGGCAAAATGCATTTAGTTTCCTTGAATTGATTTTCTTTGGAGTTATGTCATTGTATCCTAATAGGTTTCCTATTATAATAGACTCTTTTTAAGCTCTTGTATTTTGGAATTATTAAAGGAGTTTTGGATGAATGGTCCAAGTGATTTTGCAGTTCAAATAAAAAACTCTTCCAAGACTCTCTCTCTCTCTCTCTATCTCTATTTCTATCTCTGCTCCGTCGAAGGGAGGCAACACCAGTACAAAAGAGGCATCAACAATCATAGTTAGCTCTCTTCCTTGGAGAAGCCTTAACCCCAAACAAAACGCCCTGTAACTCGTAGTTACGCAGGGGAACATAATATCGTGTACCCTAGTATAGCAGAAAATTAGTAGATATTGCAACTCTTATGCACATATTCTTCTATTTTGCCCTTATTATACTTTGTAACCTGTTTAATTTATGAAGCTAGCAGAGGATCAATTTATAGAGCACTTGGGTTAATGGTAGCCGCATCACCATGTGCTTTAGCTGTAGCTCCTTTGGCGTATGTGACAGCTATCAGCGCTTGTGCTAGAAAGGTATCTCTTTTAGTCTATTATTGAGTATGTGTTTAGCTTATATTTTTACTGACTGTTTTCGTAATGCTTTATAGTATCTGTATTTTGCATTTGATTCATTGTATGTTATCTCATCTAGTTTAGGTCTTACATTCCTACTATGCCTTATTGCCTTCAAATGAGGCATGGGCTATGGCCCTAGTGGTGAACCTGGTAATATTGTTGAAGGATCACCTCATCTTGCCATTTTGTGAGACTTATCTAAGGGCTATTAATTAGAATGCGAATTTGAATTTAAAGGGTCTATTTGTCATGGCTATGGTTTGACCGTGGTGCTGTAAGATATTAGCTATGGCCTATGGCTATGAGTTTTGTAAGATGAAATGCAGCTTTACATTTCATACTCCCTCCGTCCCTAATGAATTACTCTCTCTATTTAACGTGTAAAATGTTGTGACTTATAAAATGATTTTATTTACAAATTGGTATAAGAATAAAAAATAAAAATTATATGTTTAAAAACTACATCAAAGATTCTACAAAACAAAGGTGACAAAAATAATTTATTATGTCAAATGGTATATGAAAACATGCAAACAAACAAAAGTTATCGAGATGTCGTAATATTAGAGAGGTAAATCGTTTTAGGATGGAGGGAGTATTTGTTTGATTATCTAACTGTGGTGGTGTTGTTAGACTGTATCAAATAAAATTCAAACTTTCCATCCATTCCAAAGTAAACTTCACATTTTCCATTTTTCCTATTAAAGAATGTAATAGGTGACTCACAATCTTTCTCTCACCTTTTTACAAATTCCAACCATTCACTTTTTAATTTTCAACACAGTCAATGCATGTACTCCATAGTTTATTTTGGGATAGAGGAAGTTTAGGCGGGTAAATTTCATGTATGGTACCTGAATTTTTAGCTGTTTTTCGTTTTGGTACCTAGACTTTTTTTCTTTCACAAAAATACCTGAACTTTGAAAATCTTTCACAAATGGTACCTGGAGCCGGTTTTCAGGTAATCATTAGGTCATTTGGGTCAAATTACAATTTTATATATTTTAAAATCTTTAATTTGACCTCATTTCTTTTTTCTTCTTCTCCCCCCTCCCACTCCCTTCTTTTTCTTCTTCTTTCCCCCCTTGTTTTTCTTCTTCTTCCTTCTTTCACCCCTTCTTTTCTTTTTCTTCCTTCTTTCACCCATTTTCTTCTTCTTCATTAAACCCTCCACTCACAACAACCCACCCCTCCCTACTTGTTTAACACCACCCCCCTTCTTGAGTCCCCTCTTTTTTTGTTTAATTTTAACTTCCTTTTTAAGTGTTTTTTTGTTTTCGAATTTTTTGTTGAATAATTTTTTTTTAATTTTTTTTCAATTTTTTTTGATATATTTCTTTTTTTTTTTTTCGGTCTATTTTATTTGTATATTTTTTTTTTGTTTGTTTCTATTTTCTTCTTGATGTTTTAATATTGTTTGTTTGTTTGTTTACGATTTTTGTACAAACTTTTTTGTTGCTAACAAATGTCTAATTTTTTGTTTGTTTGTTTTTGTTTTATTTTCTGATTTTTTTGTTTGACTTAATCAATTGTGTTTAATCATTTTAGTTAAACAAAAAATCAAAGCACACATCTTATTTTTTTGTCTGTTTATAAATCTTTTTTGTAAACAATTAAACAAAACAAGTGAATAAAATAAACCCTACATAAATAACTAAAAAATGAAAAAAATAAGACAACGGAAAATTCTAAAAAAACAAACAAAAAATAAGACATATAGTACCATTTTTTGTTTCATATTTCTTCAAAAACAAACAAATAAGATCAAAAAAAAATGAAAAAATGGCACTATATGTCTTATTTAGTTTGATCTTTTTGTTTAATTAAGATGTATAGTTTGATCTTTTTGTTTACATAAATTTATTAAATATAAAATAACAAAGTTATTAACTAAAAAGATAAAAGATAAAGGAGAAAATAACGAAACAGATAAATAAAGGAAGAAAGAAAGAAAAACAAAATAGAAAACAAAAAAAGTAAGAAATGAGAAAAGGAAAAAGGAATAAACAATAAATAAAGATTTCAAGAAACAACTTTTTTTTATCTTTTTTCTTGATATTTTTAAATTGTTTGTTTGTTTAGAATTTTTTTGTGAACTTTTTTTTGTAAGTTTTTTAAATCTATTCTTTTAAGAATTGTCTTATTTCTTTTGTTTGTTTTACCTTTTTATTTTTTTTGATGTTGTTTTATCTTATTTTTATTTGTTTTTGATCATTTTTTGTTTTTTATTTCTATGCTATATTTTATTTTTTCATCAAATGAAGTAAAAAGACTAATTGATGTTTGGATTCGTTTTTTTGTGGGTTGTTCTCTTTTTATGTTGCACTTACTCTTAGTTTGACTTATTTTATTTTATTAATTAATTTGTTTTTATTTTATTGATCATTTTAATTAATCAAAAAAGCGTACCATACGTCTTCTTTTTTGTTTGTTTTATTTGATATTTTTTGTTTGTTAACTTTTTTTGTCTGTTTTCAAATAAAACAAACAAAAAACAAACAAAAAATTAGACAAACTAAGAATAAGCGAAACATAAAAAGAGAACAACCCACAAAAAAGAACGATTCCAAATGCTAATTAATTTTTTTCTTCATTTTTATGAAAAAATAAAATACAAAAAAATAACAAACAAAAAATAATAAAGAAACAAAAAAATAAGACAAAACAATATCAAAAAAATAAACAAGTAAAACAAACAATAAAATAAATCACTTCTTAAGAGAATAGATTAAAAAAACTTACAAAAAAAATTCCCAAAAAACTCGTAAACAAACAAACAAATAATATAAAAGTATCAAGAAAAAAAGATAAAAAACAAAAATTTTAACAAAAAACAAACAAATAAGATTAAAAACAAAAAACAAAAAAACAAAAAAATGTGAAAAAGGAAAGACAAAAAGAGGGAGCTCAAGAAGAGAGTGAGGGGGGATGCTGGGAAAAAAGAGGAAAAGAAGGGGGGCAGAATGGGGGGCTGGGAGGGGATAGGGGTTGGGTGAGGGGAGCTTTGAAGAAGAAGAATAAAAGGGGGTGAAAAAGAAGAAGAAGAAAAGGGGTGAAAGAAGAAGAAGACAAAGAAGAAGGGGTGGGGGAGGGAAAAGAAGAAAAAGAAACGGGGCCAATTTAAAAATTATAAAATACAAAAAATTAAAATTTGGCCCAAATGAGCTGCTGGTTACCTGAAACCGGCTTCAGGTACCATTCGTGAAAGGTTTTCAAAGTTCAGGGATTTTTTTGAAAGGTTTTGAAGTTTAGGTACCAAATCGAAATTTTCGTGAAAATTAAGGTACCATTTTTGAAATTTACCCAAGTTTAGACATATTTTAGAAGGTATTTGTTTTATATATTCAAATATTAAGAAATACTCCTTCCGTCCCATAAAACTTTTCTACTTTGGAAAAAGGTAGGATTTATTGAATGTGTTATTTTGGTGTTACTTTCCAATTTTACCCTTACTTTATTGTAGGGTAGGATATGATGTGATAGGTAGATTAATAGTGAATAGATATGATGTGATAGGTAGGTTAATAATTAGTAGGGGTAAAAGAGAGATTTTAATTGAAAGTCGAAATATATTTTTTTGGGACGGTTGAAAAGAGAAAGTGAAGAGGTTTTTTTGGGACGGAGGGAGTATAATAAAGAATATGCTGGGTTGAAATATAAAAAAATCAATCAGATAACAAAAAATAAACTACTCCTCTCTTGAACTCTGGTGGAAAATTGTCATGAAAAGCTACCCACTGAAGCACTCTCATTTGACGGCAACAATTCAAGAAACAAAGCTGCGTAGATAAAAAATTCATTTAAACATTTTTAACACACCATAAGGAAAAGCTAAAGCGTAGCGACCCATATTGGATTTTCAGTTAGGAAAATCTTTTTTTGAGACAGATTAGATCAGTCTTTTAGTTTTCTTTTATAAATTGAAGCTTGATGATGACAGTTATGACTTTGTTTCTTGAGCTCTCTGCCTAAGCCTGCAAATGCTGTATTGTAGAGGAAATGCATATAACAAAACTTCTGAACGTTAACACATTCTGTTTGTAGGGAATATTACTCAAAGGCGGTGAAGTTCTTGATGCTCTAGCATCATGTCGTAGCATTGCATTTGACAAAACTGGCACTTTGACGACTGGGGATTTTGTGTGTAAAGCAATTGAAGGTTAAGTACCAGTGTACTCATCCGTCCTCTTTGTCAAACGAACGACATTTGGGTGAACTGAAACAGAAGCCCTTGCTGTTGCAGCTGCGATGGAGAAGGGCACTACTCACCCAATTGGAAGGTTGTTCATTAAATGGCTTTCATGTATGTTGTCCTTTTCTGCTATAATTACTTCTCGTTAACATTCACACACACACATTGCATGATAGAGACTCAACCAATACCACTATTGTTTAAAATGGACGGAAAACTCTTTAGTTTCTTATACCTTTGTAAACAATGTGTATTTGAGTAGGAGCCAGCTCATTAGTTGCTACATTAAATTAGTCTAGGATCATGTTTTACTTTATCATAATCTATTTTCACTTTTTATTAACAATTTTCTTTCAGAATTTATGATCTTTATGAGCTTGTATATTTCTAGTGTTGATATTGTTAGATGCTTCATTTAGAACCTCGCATGTTTGAAATAAAATCAGAATTCGTAACCCTTTTCATAATTCTTTTTGAACTTTCTATTTGTCATTTATTCATTCAAAATTCACATAAACAAACGAACAAAGACTATATGAAGAGAATATGACATTCTATGATTTCTGAATATGCTTGAGGAGTTGGGGTACTGGGCATTAATTTAAGCTTTGATTTCATGATGTGTAGACTATATAAAATTTAGGAAGTAGAAAGTTGCACCAATGGGATGTTTCAAATATGTTTTGTTTTCCGTCACCTATCTAGTTCTTCGTTTATGCAGAGCTTTTTTGGACCATAGCTCAGGCAAAGATCTTCCTTCAATTTCTGTTGAAAGTTTTGAAAATCTGCCTGGTAGAGGTGTCTTTGCAACATTGTCTAGCGCAGAGGTATTTAGCTTATAGTGTTCTATTAGCACATTATTTTAATTTTTACTTGCCATACCTAAGCAACTACAATTATGGTAAATGAAATTGCTTGTGTAAGCTAGATAGTGTGAAGGAAATGTCAATAATTGGGTCAAAACAATATTATTCCTAGAAGGCAAGTCATAACCATGTCTAGAAGCTTGAAATTTTCTCTTCTTTCTTGGCTTCTATAGTTCTATCTGTTGTTGTGGTTCCATAAATTGTATTCCTAGATCCCTACTACAATTTTTTTCCCTTACATTTGTTCTCTCTATATTGGAAAGCAGTTGTACTGCCTTTGGTGCCGGCAGATTACGAGTCTTCACATCTGTGATGGAATAGTTTAATGGGCTTATTTACTTTATTTTGTTGGCATTTATGTATTTATTTCTCATGACTCGTCAGATTTTAATTCAACAACATCACCAACAGCAAACCCACTAAAGTAACAAGACTGGGGTCTCAGTGGGTGTGCGTATGCAGACATTACCCCTTGAAAAGGTAGAGAGACTCTGAGACTGTTTCTGAAAGATTGTGACTATAGTTAAGCAACTAGGTATTACTTGGGCTTCTATTATGAGGCAACTATCCTTGTTTTCATTGTAGTCCTTTATAAAAAGACGGCAACCTAGGTTTATGGATATTACATATTAGAATAAAAAATAAAGTCTCTTTCTTCTCTCCTGGCTCTACCTTCAATGTGTTCTCTCAGGTTGATCTTTTTCTGCGACACCATAGGGAAGAGTTCTTCCTTTTCCTCAAAAGTGCAACTAACAAACATAACAACTTGGTTCCGTTGCATCGCCTTTATGGGAAACAATATCACTGCCGAGCATGCCTTCGAAGCTGTGTGAAAGTCAATCAGAACACTTGAACCCCAGGCAGATACAATAGAGAACCTGACTTCCACTATTGCCCAGTACTCATAGGCAGCAACAATGGCAAATTTAGAGCAAATGATTAAGCAACTTCTGTAAATCCAGGGAATCACATGTTGGAGGGCGAGGCTTAGACTGATTCAAGAAAACGAGGGTTCTTGAATTCCAACATCTAGCGAGCCTGACCACTTCCTAACGCCACTATTGACTTTCCTTTGTTTTCCGGCAACATGTACCCTCTAGTTTTTCTGTTGTGCTGAGTGCTATTTCCGCGATGCTCATATCCCCATTTCTGAACTAGTCCAATTCACTGCCTATCATATGATGGAGGAACTGAGAATCTGAGATGCATTTTTTGTGCTTTCACTTGGAGACTTGCCAGCTACAATTCTCTTTTTGCTGTTTTGGGCAGCCTTAAAGGAAGAATGCCACCTCAGTTTTCGGCAGACAAGCAGCACCAACACTTAAGGAGAACTCAATCAATTTTTTCAACGAGGTAGGCATATTGATGATTATGACAATAACTCTTTACTCGTCTTGCAAGGGCTGAAACTCTGCAGCTCAACCTGCCCTATTATGAAAAGTATTCCAGAGTAATGATGAGCAAACCTGCCCTAAGACATTCAATAAGGCTATCATCACTGCCAGAGATTTTCCCTGAGAAGGCCATTTCTTGGTTTTCTTGTCATCGGAGTCATAGTCATCCCCTTCTCCCCAAATACTACCTTGGTCATAAGTGCTTCTACCTTTTCATGATTTGGACGTAGGATGAGGGTGAATCTCCTCCTACGTTAGACGAGTACAATGACGACACACCAACAATGAACCTTCATGCCATACTAACATGATGAGGGTTCACAGGTGTTTAAGTGGACCTGCCTGTATAACACTCATTGACTCGGGCAGTCCTGATAATTATGCATTCTCGTCTCTGAATTACCGTATACCTACCTTAAGGTTCTCATCAACATCAGGGATCAGTTGTGGAGGGATTGGGTGTTTTTAAGGAGTTAAGGTCATCACTTTCTTAGTTTCTATCTTTGCACCTTTTTTGTCACTCCTCCATAACATAACAAGTTTTCAAATGGTCTTGGTGGTGAAATGGTAGAGTAACTTGGGTCCTATCACTTGTGATATTTTTCTCTTTACAGATGACATTCACCCTCCTTGGCATACTCCTTACATGGGCAGCCCAACACGGCTTACACCGACGTCCATGCACATTATCTGCTCAGCTACATTTAACCAGGAGGTGCTAGAGTCTCATTGAGCTCTTTGGTGACATTTCTCAACAATTGCATCCTTCATGCTAGCCAGGAGCCCAGGACTTGTGACCATCACATCATCTTACACTCTGACCCTGACCCCGAGGCCAGATCCCATTGTTATTTGTGTTTACCTCCAGCTGGAGTTACTCAAGGACGAGATCGAATGACAGTTTAAGGAGATGTTGCAAAATGGGATTATATGCAGTTATGCACAAGTCCCCATTTTTTCTATATGCTTGTTGGTCAGTTAGGAAGATTTCTGTGTGGATGAAAGGGAAGTTCTATCGAGCTGTTACCTGACTAGCTTTGCTAGGGAGTTAAGAAAACTCATGTTCGTCAACTACATGTTTTGGAGATGCGGGATGCTACAGTGGATGTGTTGGCTTATGAGGTTGGATAGGATTTAGAACGAGGTATCCAGGGACGTGTAGGAGTGGCACCTCTTCAGGACAAGATGAGGGAAGCTGGGTTGAGGTGGTTTGAGCACTTTAAGCGGCGGAGTACTAAGACCCAGGTGTGGAGATGTGAGAGCCTAAGGGTGGTGAGCGAGAGTGTGGAAAAGGGTAGACCTAGGGAGAATTGGAAGGAAGTGTTTATACATGACCTAAGATTTTTGGGCATTTCTTAGGATAATAGGATATGACCTTATATAGGAACATCTATAGAGCTAGGATTTGGATAGTTGGCTAGGCTATTGGGCTCCGTGGTAGTTCTTGCACTTGTATTGTGCGCTTTCTTTGCTTAGTTCTTTTGTTTCGCTACTCTTTTCTTCCATTGTTTTTTTCCCTCTCCTTTCCCTTAACTTGCTATGTGCCTCTTTTGCTGTGCTTTGTGCTTTCTATGCTTTTCTCTGCAGTTTGTTGTGAGTTCTCCGCTTTTGTCCTTGAACTAGAAATGCTTCGTGGTACTTTGTCTATCTTTAATGGATCAATGACGGGTAACCTAGTTCTACTATAGTATTCTTTTCTTGATTTTAGAAAAATTTACGCTCGTCTTTGAATGAACTTTTCGTATTCCTTATTTGGACGTCTAAAAATCAACTTTACACTTTTCCACTTCCCCTTCTAGGTCTAGGAAATAAATATGTGGACATGTTTAATTTTCTCTCTTCCAAATGCATTTCAACCACACTCTTGACTTTGTACCAAACACGTTTCACTTTTCAAAACTTCTCTTAAAACTCTGTGAAGTCAAGCTGTAAGGTTCTTTCAACGATGGAAGGAGTATTATTAATGTTTAAAAGCTTGGAACTCAAACTGTAAGGTTTGCCAAAGATGGCAGGGGTATTATTTATGCCTAAAAATCTTGAACTACAGTTCTCACAACAGATGGAGCATATCTTTGTGCATGGATCATGAATGCATTTTGGTTTTGATAGAATAAAGAGGCTCAAATATTTAAATGCAATATACTAAATTAATAACTCAAAGGAAAGATGGATCAAGAGTTTCCAAAGAAAACTCTCCAAGAGCCCCGAAGGAAAACTCAACCAATATATTCTGGCACCCCCATTAAAGCCAAAAATATCCCAAACTAATGTGTTTTTTTTTCCTCTTAATTGAGTGCCTTTATTTATAACCTAACACATCAATACTTTTTTGCTTAATTTGGGTTCACAAGATCCTTTTTATCTACAGGAAGGCATTTGAGTTATAGCTCCTTTCATTTTATGTTTTAGGCAGGACTTGTAGGCAGTAAGCCAATGAAAGCCTCACTGGGTTCTATTGAATATATCACATCACTTTACCAGTCTGAAGATGAATCAAGCAAGATAAAGGAGGCTGTAAGGACATCTGTTTATGGAGTAGATTTTGTTCGTGCTGCTCTTTCTGTTAACAATAAAAAGGTGAAGTGTTTTCCTTTACATTGCATTTGGGAAAGATAAAATATAGGAGCAAAATGAGAGAACTGTGTTTCTTGTTTGGGAAAGAAGAGATAAAAAGGAATGAATGGAAAATAAAAACTAATTTCCTCTTCTCATTTTCTCTCCAAATTTGAGATAATCTGAAATTTATGTGGAAAATTTTACGATTCATAAATCGTAATAGAAACAATTTTAACCTCATATTTCCTTCAAATTATTCTTGCTCATTAGCTCAATTTTCTGCTTCTGGTTTCAAGTTTCAACTTTCTACGGCATTTTTCTTCTTGGTCATCAGCTTAATATGACGCTCTGGAGTTTGCACACTGCATATGCGACTTGGGAAAAAATATATTTCGAATTCACTTGCATGCAGCGTATGTAACAATCCCATTTGGAAAATTTTCTTTTCTTTTGCTTTGTATTTTCCTCCAATCCAATACATGAGAGGAAAATAAGAAAATAGATTCATCTTATTTCCTTGTTTTCTATCCTCAAGAAAGGAAAGTTGCCAAAGAAAGTTGGACAAGAATGATATACCCATAGTTTTCACTAGTCTTTGAACTCTCTTTTTTATAGCACTCTTCTCTATTTGTGTAACCTTCGGCTTCCCAAAGACTTCCGAAGCTAAGTTCAAAAGTTTTGTATAGGTTACTCTTTTTCACTTCGAAGATAAGCCTCGACCTGGGGTTCCAGATGTCATACGCACATTACATGACCAAGGAGAACTTCGTGTAATGATGTTAACAGGCGATCATGAAGCAAGCGCATGGAGAGTTGCAAATGTTGCGGGCATCAAAGAGGTTTACTGTAGCCTTAAACCCGAGGATAAGCTATATCATGTGACAAGAATTTCAAGAGAATCTGGTGATATTTCTTCTCATTCAAATTTGCATTGATATTCTGGATCTTACAAGTTCTCGGTTTTCAAATGCATTAAGATTTTGACATCCAAAAATTTAGGGTCCATTTGTAACTCCAGAAATGGACTATTTTTTGGTCTGTGCTTCTTTAATTAATGAGGTCCCACTGTGAGTTAATCAATGCAATATTCAATGCTGAGCCAGGAGTCTCTTTGGAAACAGCCTCTACTTTCGAGTAGAGGTAAGGTCTGCGTACACACATGACACACCCTGTCCAGACTCTACTCTTGTGGGATTTCAACTGGGTTCTTGTTGTTGTAACTCCAAAAATGCCAAAGAAAGAAAATGCGAGGAAAATGTAGGGGCATAATTTGGACGGAAACATGTATAAAGACTAAAAGAATCTAGGCAAATTATTGTATGGACCTTAGGTCCATGGTTGACCGTCATATATGCTAAATAAGCATTTTCCAAGTGTTGAAATAAGCATTTTTAAAAATAAAAAAATATGTGTGAAGGTCCATGTGGACCTTAGATCCACCATAGAACTTCTTAGGAATCTAAAGTCTAAACATACATAGACTTATAGAAAAATAATTAAGAGTATATAGTATATGTATTTCATTTTCTTTTGCATTTTCCATTGCAGCCCAAAACCCGAAAGTAACAGTCCATAGCAATTTTATCCCTTTCCATATCATTTTCCGGGGTTCAAAGTTCAAACATAATACATAGCCTTAATGTCTCAATTCATTTGTAATTTGTCATTTGTCACATAATATTTGTGTACTTTTTTTGCAGGGGGGCTAATAATGGTAGGCGATGGTATCAATGATGCCCCTGCTCTTGCTGCTGCTACTGTTGGCATTGTTCTAGCTGAACGTGCCAGTGCATCAGCTATAGCTGTTGCAGACGTCCTGTTATTGCAAGACAATATTTCTGGTGTTCCATTCTGTGTGGCTAAATCTCGGCAAACAACATCGCTGGTATCTTCTTTTTTTCTCATATGGTTACTGAAGATGCTTGTTGTGTTCTGATTGTCATTTTGTATTGTTGCTCTACTTTTCAGATTAAGCAAAATGTGGCTCTTGCATTGTCTAGCATTGCCTTTGCCTCACTTACATCGGTTATGGGATTTCTCCCCTTGTGGCTAACGGTATGATTTTTTTCTTCAAAACTTCTCTTCAGAATTTGGTTGGGGGATGTCTGCCAACAGTATAAGATTCATTAGAATTTGCATTATGGGAGAATTAATAAGTTAGTTGGTAAATAGCGGTCCAAAAAAGGCACATTAACCGTCCTTTTTTTATTATTCTTGAGGTTTCGGGTAATAATTGCAACAATACATCAAAGGTCTAACATAAAACCTCTTTGTTACAGCGGTCAAGTTGCATGTATCATGTCCCCGCAGACCCTAAATCGTATAGGATTATACTAGGTTTTGTTGTTGCTGATGTTCTGTAACTAAATACCTGAAAACATACTAATACTCTGTCGGTTTTCAAAATCACTTATGAAATTTATAAGTTTCAAGATCCCTTGATCACTTCTAGGAATGATACCAAAGACCTTAAATTTTTATTCTTCTAATCAGTTTCCTCTATTTCAATTTTTATCCTTGAGAGCAAGCATTATTATGACATCATATCATGTTTCTTTGTGATTATCCCCATGGCAGGTGCTTCTACATGAAGGTGGAACACTTCTTGTGTGCTTGAATTCCATCCGTGCTCTTAATGACCCTACGTGGTCCTGGAAAGACAATATCTCAAAACTAGCTAACCGATTGCGAAATGTAGTTATGATTTGTAGAAGGCATAATGCCACTCGATGCACCACCATGCAAACAACTTCATGATCCCCATCTGGTTCACACCCACAACTCATACATTCTTTCTCACTATGTATTATGCTGCGAAAGCTAAATCTCAAATGGAAGAAGTATGAAGCGTAAGTCCTACATTGCAATGTATATGCTGAATGATCAACTTGTTGCAATGCAATTTGCTGGTTATGGTTCATTTCTCGATATCTAAAGTAAACTAAAATTCAAACTCATATATGAAAGGTATTTCACGATACTTTGATTGCAAATACTTTGTGGTGATAAATGCATTTGTTTGTATTTTGTCAGTGTGAAAAGAAGGTTTCATAATTGATTGTGCATTGTTATTGCAAAAGGGAAATGTATGTGCTTATTATAGATACAGATGAGATAGAAGTAGTGCGAAATCACACAACTCTCTCATTGAGAGCTTGTTTGAAAAACGCATGTGCATAGTACCGGTCCTGAGAATTCTAAGGCCTGCTCAAAATTATATTCGGTACATTTTGCCTTAAACAATTAATAACAAAATAGAAACATGAAATTGTTTGTAAGTCCTAAGTTTTGGCTACTGCAAATTTTTTGTTTATCTTTCTAAGTGGCAATCATCTACTGGAATTGTGATTATACTGCCTAAACATTGTAGCCTAAGTATTGCACCCTAAATACTTATACTGGAGTACGTTACTCTAGTTTTCCCAAACTATAAGTTGTTAATGCCTTTTTGTGCATTGCAGACACATTTATCTTTAGAAACAAAACATTTGTTTCGTGCCTATGATCGATGAGCAGTACCCAAGATAATACGGAGTAATAATATACCCTGTATGATATAGCCTTGAAGAATCAACAAAAAAAGAGCAAGTATATATTTTTTACTAGTATCTCAAATTAAATTGTTTGTTCAACTATTCACATGGTCAAATTTTATTGACTTTTTTTTCTTTTATTTTTGTTAGTTATTTAATAAAATAATAGTAATGTCATTATTAGTTTTGTAGATTTTTTTATGTAGTTTTTAAGTATATAGTAATTTTTATTTCTAAATTCTATATATCATTTTTATATAAAATGATTAGAAAATAACTTGACTTAAACATCGTTACCCAAAACATGTGATTAAAATAAGGACGAAGGGAGTACTATATAGACATATACACATTATTTCAAATGAATTGTTCTAAATTTAAAATACATTTGATGAATAGTGTCTTGGAAAACAAATAGAAACTTGCGAATGAAAAATTTACCAAAAAAAATAACATGGATGTACGAGTACGTAGACGTAGTAATAACTAGTACATTGTTTTATTAGTTTTTGTTCTTTTTTTTCGTTTAATAATGTAATAGCTATTTCATATTTCCGATTCATGTTTTGAACAAAAAACTTATTTTCCGTCGTTCTTTTTTGCAATATTCAGATTTTATTTGCTCCATCCGCCGTTCTTTTTTCAACGTCTCAAAAAAGACTCCTCTTTTTAGGTTTAAAAACCTACTATGACTCACAATCTTTCTCTTTAATTTACATCAATCTTAACCACATAATTTCTTTTCTTTTGAATGTGTCAAACCAAATGAAGAACTTCATTTTGAAGGTGAGAGAGTATATAGTACCATAGTACTCCCTCCAACCCAAATTTATTGAGGAAGTAAAAAAGTATGCAAGTTATTTTGGAACGGATCAAAAAAGAAAATGAGACGATTTATTTGAGACAAACGTAGTATTAGTTACTCCCTTTGGTCTAAAGTTATTGTCACAGTTACTATTATGGATTATATTCTTGATAACTTTTGTTTGATTACACATTTTTGTTGACATGTAATAAAATAAAATATTAATCATATATCTTGTTTTATAAAACTTTTGATGTGATTTTAAAATAGATAATTTATATTTTTATTTATGTACCAATTTATAAATAAAAGAATTTTAAAAAAGATGAGATTTTGCATGTTATTCGAAGTGTGTTGAAATTCTTTGACGGATGGACTAAATAAAAATGGAGCACTTTTATAAATAATCATAGTCCAGTTATAAAAAATAACTAAAAATAAGAGTAAAACATAGTAGGTAATTTTTTTAATGCTAGACTCTATTATAATATTAATAAAAAACATAGTTGTTATCTTTATAATAGGAGTATCATAATTTCATTTCTAAATTAAACTTTGCACTAGGACAATAATGTGATATTGTATTATCATCCCATAATTTTTTTTTAATATTATATATTTTAACCATGCTAGGTGTACCCCATGATAGAACTCCAAAAGTTTACACTTAAATTTTGATGGTTTACATTGACACAAAATATCAGTACTATCGTAAATTTTACACAAACATTTTGTGTCAATTAGACATCAATCTTGCATTTACATGGACACAAAATATAAATGTAAATCATTGGAGTATATTTTGAGTACAATCTTTAGACTACAAGTAGATTTATTCTATATATTTATAAGTTAAAGGTTATATTTTGTGTTTTTCTTACTGAGTATATTTCACTTCGATTTGGTTTAAAACCGAATTTTTTTTCCCGTCTAGGCCTTTAGCAAAAAAAAGGAATGAGTCTCATCCCAAGCGCCGAGGGTAGCCTAACAGAAAGTAGAGTTTGTACCTAGTACTTACAGAGACCCTATGTTTAACACAATTATCTCTCAAAGCAGTTGTTAGGAATCGAGCCGGATCTACCCCTTCACACTCTCTATCTTTACCAATATGTAACTTTGTCTTTGCCAACTGCGCAACGTCCACTGACCTATATGGGCCTTTAGGAATGTCAGGTCAAGTGACATTTTTATTTTTATGCATACTAGATCCTATACCCGTGTTATACACGGGGAAATATATATTATTATCATAATATATATATTTAAATGTTTTGAAAAATGAACATATATGAAATTAATTACTTTGTCAATATAGTACAAAGATAAAATGTTAGACTCAAGAACTCCTAAGTAAATCCTAACTACTTAGTATATAAAAAATCATTGTGAATATTTTTGTTTTAATGCACTCATGTAGAAGATATACTATATTTTAACTTTAAATAAAATTAACTATTACTAAAAAACCTAACAAAGTTGGTATTTATGTAATCATATATTTCATCTCCCTGCATTACCATTTTCTTTACTATTTTAGTATTTTGATAAGTTTTATTTGTGTATGCTTTTACATAATTACATGATATAATTAATCATGTCCATGCCACAAAATGGATGTATATTTAGCCCTCTTGCCCTACCATCATGATTTAATGTGCCGACCCATTAAGGCATTTAGTAATTCCAGTTGTAAAAAAAACAAAGTCTAGCCACCAATACACACACTCCCGTGCAAAGATCATTATGTCCTCACGTTACCCCATAAAGTTGGATGGAACCCAATGTCATAACCTAGCCTTCATTTTGATTTATAAAGCAAAATGTTACATTAACAAAATCCAAATCTAGCTGTCACCACACATTCTTCTATGCAAAATAATTAATATCGTGTCTACCTATAAAATGAATTGTTTGATTTCACCATGTAGCACACTAGCCAAAGGCTGACTAAACACATAACGGAATGCGAAAGCCATAATGTTTTCATGACCTCCTATAAAATTATCCATCTTATATAACCAAACCCGACCATATACTGGAACGACAAAACACTATTCATGTTCCCTTGCCTTTATATTTTAAAGAGCAATGCTAGAGGTACACCAAATGTGTACCCCATTTGTCCCTAGTCCCTTTTTCCACCACTCATTTTTATTTTATTTTTATTTATTTAACTTTTTTTACTCTTGCCCACTTTTTTTTATTTTCTATTTTAAAAGATGTTTGGCGAATCACCTTAAGCTATTCAACAACCATTTCCCATCCGTTGCACAATCAAGTGAACCAACCTGGCGGACTTTCAAAATTCAAATACTCACGCTCCCCCCCTTGTCGTTATTCCGCAGTTCCTCCCTTTAGAACTCGAGTTCAGACTTGTCGTTCCAAGGCGGAGCAACGACTCACAGCCGCCGCACACGGCTACCAGAATCCGGATTCTCCGATTTGATAGCTGGCAGAGCGTAGGGAGCGATAGGTAAGAGGAGCAAATGGCATCCAACATTGGAATGATGGACTCCGCTTACTTCATCGGCAGATCCGAGATCCTTTCCTGGATCAACTCCACTCTCCATCTCAGTATCTCGAAAGTCGAAGAGGTATATAGCCTTCGTTTATTTTTTTCCTTGTAGACAAATTCAGATTCGAGATTTGAGGGGAACTTCCATCGCTTTTGCAGGCATGTACAGGCGCGGTCCAGTGCCAATTGATGGATGCTGTTCATCCTGGGATGGTCCCGATGCACAAGGTCAATTTTGATGCGAAGAATGAGTACGAAATGATCCAGAACTACAAGGTCCTTCAAGATGTCTTCAACAAGCTCAAAATTACTAAGGTTTCTCCTCTCCCTCCCTTTGAATTGCTTTTCCCCGTGTTTTTTTACTGGTCAATTGATTTCTTGGTGTTTACAAAATTTCCTGATGTTAAATGAGTGAAAGATGGATTATAAGGAAATTAATATTGCTCTCGTACATAGTTTCTATCGTTCATGATTGTGTATTTAATCAATCGTGTGTTGTCATCAGCATATTGAGGTGAGCAAACTGGTGAAAGGAAGGCCTCTGGATAACCTGGAGTTTATGCAGTGGATGAAGCGCTACTGTGATTCTGTAGGAGGAGGAGGAGCTGCACTCAAGTAAATTCATGAATTTGATTTTTGTGTTTTTGTTCTCTCTATCTGCTTCCCTTAATTAGCTTGACTTTAAAATCCTGACAGGGATATGCATTAACATGTAATCCGTGCTTTATGCAAGTGGGTTTGTTTGGTTTGGATGTTCTAGAATTCTTTTTTAACACAATTTTCTTTGATTTTTGGTGGTGGTGGTGATTATTTGATCGGTTTAATGTGTACTTTGATGACTCTTAGGTAAAGCATTTGCTCCTGTATGCTATAGAGTTGCGATGGAAGTGTGTTGATTCCTGATTGAACTAAATATGCTGAACTAGTTGACATTCATGACTATCTAGTGGGTTTGTTTTGTCTGGATCGGATATTCTAGAATTGTTTTTTAACACAATTTTCTTGGATCCTTGATGGTAATGGTGTTTGGTTTAATGTGTACCTTGATGACTCTTAGGTAAAGCTTTTGCTCCTGTATGCTATAGAGTTGCAACAGAAGTTTTTTTTATTCCTGATTGAACTATATATGCTGAACTAGTTGACATTCATGACTATCTAGTGGGTTTGTTTGATCTGGATATTCTAAGTGGGTCTAATTGATCTGGATATTCTTGAATTGTTTTTTTAAAACAATCTTCTTGGATAATTGATGGTGATGGTGATTATTTGATTGGTTTAATGGGTAGCTTGATGACTCTTAGCTAAAGCTTTTGCTCCTATACGCTATAGAGTTGCAATGGAAGTTTTTTTAATTCCTGATTGAACTAAATATGCTGAAGTAGTTGGCATTCATGACTATCTACACCAATTTGTGCTTTCAAAGTTAGGTTGTGATCATCAAACTTCAATTGGTTTTTTCAAACTTCAATGTGTAGTTACAACGCTCTAGAGAGAAGAGAGGCCAGCAAGGGTGGAAAGGAAGTGAACAAGAAATCTGCAGCAGCATCACAAGTTTCGGCGAAGCCTTCCTCAGCTTCCACCAAGCATCATGTCCCACCCAATGGCCGTAGGAATGATACTACCAATACAAGCACCACAAATCTTTCTGGAAAGACATCTCGGCCATCTTCAAGTGGAGGCCGCTCCGTCTACTCTGAAACAGAAAAGGCTGCACATGAACAACAGGTTTCTAATAAAGCTTATACTTCCAACAGTTCTCCATAAGAGCATTGAAGTACGAATGCTCAACCTTTTTTTCTTGGTGAAATGCAGATTACAGAGTTGAAGTTGTCTGTGGATAGTCTGGAGAGGGAGAGGGACTTCTACTTTGCTAAGCTGAGGGATATTGAAATTGTGTGCCAATGCCCCGAGATCGAAAACCTACCCGTAAAGTTCTTTCTCAATATCTGCACTACCGTTCATAGAGAAACTATTACATGGACTGATCGAATATGGAATTGCCCTGGTTTCACTTGTGTGTCTGCAGGTGGTTGAAGCATTGAAAAAGATTCTGTATGCTACAGATGACGATGCAACACTCGTTGCAGAGGCTCAAGCCATCATCTCCAAGCAACACCAACAAGTGGACGAACACGAAGATGAGACGGACAACAACAAAGTGAGAGTTGAAAACCAGAAGAGAAAAATAATCATCAATGCTGATGTTGATGTTGCTGCTAGTGTCACATTGTCTCCAAGGCAAAAGATCACTGATGCTTCAGATGTCCATTGCAGCGGATCGCCNTTGTGTGTCTGCAGGTGGTTGAAGCATTGAAAAAGATTCTGTATGCTACAGATGACGATGCAACACTCGTTGCAGAGGCTCAAGCCATCATCTCCAAGCAACACCAACAAGTGGACGAACACGAAGATGAGACGGACAACAACAAAGTGAGAGTTGAAAACCAGAAGAGAAAAATAATCATCAATGCTGATGTTGATGTTGCTGCTAGTGTCACATTGTCTCCAAGGCAAAAGATCACTGATGCTTCAGATGTCCATTGCAGCGGATCGCCACTCGTGACTTACTGATGTCTTCTATTACTTCAAGAATGATGTTTTTTTTGTCCTGCCTCAATTGCCCGAGAGGTATATACTTCATACAATGTTGCTCCATGTGGGTGAATCGTGAATGACATAGACAACAAATTTTATTTAGTGTACCAGCTGTTATGGAAAGTCTTTATCAAGTTTGCACCTTCCTATCTACAAAAAATGTGCTGGTTCAAATGCTTTATTTTCTTCCAAAGGGAAGTTACGCGTTGGTGTGTTGAGCCCCAAAGAGGCCATTTCAATTGGCTAGTCATTCGGTAGAGCCCATTTCAAGGGATAGTCCTCTTAGCTTAGGGGTAGGGGGTCCTTGGGGCTTTAGGGCATCCCCAATGAGAGTGGAGAGAGTTTGAGTGAGAGTCTTAATACTCTCTTCTCTAGATTTTACCATTTGGGTGGATAGAAATAGAGAATAGTCTGGAAGAGAATTTTGAAATCTCAGATTCACTTTCAATACTTTGAACTCAATCCATCTAATGAAAAAATCAGACAAATATAACCAATAACAATTATTTTTTTGAGAACAAAGATTAGTTGCAATTATTTTCTAAAAAACCGAAAAATGTAAAAAAAGAAAAACATAAACCATTTTAATTTAATTTATTTTATACAAAATAAATGTAATTGCAAAATAAAACGAAACGCGTAAAAAAACTAATTTTTGTAATTGCAAGATAAAACCTTAAACATAAAAATGGATAATATAAAACCAATTATTTTATGTAATTAATGTGTTATCTTTAATTTTTTTATCAACTTAAGGATTCTTTAAAACATCTAACTTTTCATAAATTTGGGGTTGATTAATTGTTTTTATAGATACATAAATTTTTTTAATGCTTCAAAACCTTAAAATAAATGAAATTGCATACAATTCGATTACATTGAAGTGAAATTAAATGTAATGGAGCTAAATTATTAATTAAAATTTTTACTTGATCAAATAAAATATATTTCTATCTCTATCTATACAAAGTTAAGAGGCAAAATTGAATAGTGTTCCTGCCTAAAAACTATGGGTTGGGTTACATGGTTTTGGGTCTAAGTGGTATGCTTTTTGTGCTATTAATCCCCGTGCAGATTGCAGAGTAGTTAAGCTTTCTTTATTAAAATTTGAAATAAAAAATTGATGGTGCGTGGCTTCATACTTTCTTTTCCTATAAAGACGTAATTTGTTTTATGTCAATTCCAATTAAATAAATAGATTCTACAAGAAATATTTACACTAAATAGCAGTAAAATTTAAGTCATTTTCTTAAATAGCACTTAAACTGTTTTACTCTCATTTTTTCGAAGGTGAAAAAGTTTGATGGGAGGTATATATTTTGAAGCTATGCCAAAGACATTATAGAGAATTATTTGCGGACAAAATTTTGCTAAACAAATCTTGAGCCAGACACCTACGCTAATGACCCGCTCTTCCTAATCCCACGAAAACCAGAACAAATGATCACCCACATTTATGCATGTAATTAAGAACATCAAATTTAAGTTTCCACTTTATAAAGAAAAATATTTTCGATACCATCCATTTTCATAAATATATTAAAAAAATCATTCCCCAAAAAGCTAGCAAGCTTCCACCATGAATACATCCACTAGCCAGGTATTATTAATTTCAAATTATTAAGTGTTTTATATATATATATATAATTAATACAAATCTGCACTAAGCAAAAGAATAGATCATACTAATCTCCTGCAGGTTTGATCCCATGCATGGGATCCATTTGTTTATTAATGTAATCTATCTGTAAAATTAAAAATACTCACATAAACAATAATTCTGAATTATATATATATTACACCTTAATTACTTCAATTCAGAGTTTTTTTTCAATTGTATTTGCTTTTTCACGATCTTGGAACATTTGAATGTAATTATCCATCCCTCAATCCCAATTTATATAGCGTGTTTAATTTTTTAGGGTCAAAATTCATAAATTTTAAGAGAGATTTAACAATATACTCCAGCTAGTACATCTAGATATAAAATATAATGTCCATATATTATCATACTTCTATATATACTCCATGTTATTTGATTATGTACAAATATAATCCCTTAATCATGTGATTTTCTTCTAGTGTTTATATATAGTGTTTGACGTTATTTTCAAATCGTTCCAATCAAATCATAAGAGTGATATGCCAAGATTATTATGTTATTTCAACCGTACGAATAATTATATAACACATAGAGAATAAAACAAGATTTTTTTATTTTGATTACGTGAATAGTACATAACACTAAAGAAAAGTACGAGAGATTAGGAATAATATGTATTTATAGTCAAAATATTACGGAATATATTCGAACATGTAGGGATATATAAATCAAAGAGCAATGCTATGTTCACAAATAGGATACTCACAAACTTCACAAACTTACTATTTATGGTTTAAATTTTCATTTTATAATTAGTTTAGACTATTTAATTTTATTTATTGAAGTTCACAAATAGTAAGTTTGTAAAGTTTGTGACAATTTTGTTTGTGAACCAAGTATTTTCCTAAATCAAATGAGCAAAATAAATTCAGACCGAGAGTGTTGAAAACTTGGATTATATTGGAATTCTAAATCCCGTGAAGGCCAAGATTAAGTTGATTATTACTCCATAAATGAGTGGGAAGAAAAAATGATTAAGCTAAGAGTAAAATATAGCGACAATAATCAAAATAGAAATTTTATATGTTTATTTCCAAATTATAATCTATAATGCCAATATATAATACTGAAGATTTGTTCTTTTATACTTTTAAGGTCACATGTCATAGTGCAATGTTTTGCTCCTATTATAGATGGGAGTTGATTATTTCTTAAAATTTGTTAATAAGTTGTTTGGGAGGTAGGGTCGTATGGATTCACAAGGTCAAGTGGAAAGGAAGGTGGAAACGGTGGATCTCCGGTCATCGGCGGGGCAGAGCCAAGAAAAGAGGGCGGTGGAGATAATCCATCAGCCGAATGATGACAAGAAAACAAGCGGCGCCGTCTTGACCAACGCCGCAGCCTCTGTTGTGTCCACCCTTGACTCCGCCAAGGAGGCCATTTCTAATTCCAAGGCATAGTGATGCCTACTTGCCCATTAATATATCCTATGCTTTTCATTTGCATATGTTGATTTTCTTTATCTTTAGCATATAGCCATGAGTGAAATGGATGATTGAAATCTGACTTCTCGGATCAAAATATATTCCTCCTCAGCTTTTCTTAGCATTTACGGAGTATTTATTTGATGTATGTAGTGATTATTGTTTTTGCATGTTTCCCTAGGGCAAGTATGATAGGATATGATACGGAACTTAGCTCATACCGCAACTGATATCATACCAAAAACTATGATTCAATATAAATTTTACATCGTATCGATCTTAGTTAGTTCTGTAATATCAGTTCGAATAGTTACATTTTGTTACAAATCAAGACGAATGCATTCGTATATAATTTACATTTAAAAATGTAACAAAACCATTTTTTGAACAATCAAGAGTACATTTAAAAAGAGAAACATACCAAATTGAAAACAAAGAAATGCTTAGGAGGAAATTTAGCAATTGTTTTTTTGGTCCTTGTGTCCACACAAACTTAATAAACCTTATTATGTGCAAACCACAAAAACGTTGGGCCTATTACAAATAGGAAAAGATACACATGTTAACTTATTAAAAAATGTGAGGAAACTCATATTTCACGCGTGGATCTTATTACCACAAAAGCATCATTCATGCTATATTTCAAAAACTCAAAATAAAAACAGTAGCGAAACAATATTCCAAATACTTCTTAATATTTTTAAATTTATAAAAAAATTGAACCTCAAATAAGATATAACTCACAGAGTATACACGTACGGAGTAAAACTTAAAGAGAATTCCCAAAACAATTAAGCTTATTACTTAATGAAGAAATATAAAAAGATTAATATATTTATAATATATTAGTATATATGTTTGTTTATTGATTTTTGGTATTAGAAATTATCACGTACCACTCCCAAATATCAAACTGAATGTTTGTTTGATTTGGTTTTTTGTGACATTTTATAATATACTTGTACTCCCTATGTCCCATTTTAAATTGTCTGTTTGCCTTTTTTCTCCGTCCCAAAATAATTTGTCTGTTAGTTGTTTTCGTAAACTTTTAAAAATAAAATACCTAAACTATTCCTAAAATAAGTTACTCTTCTTCACCTTATCTTCTCATTCATCATCACCCCTCCTAAAAAGTAATGTCAATTTCGAAAAATTAATTCTATTTTTTATTTTCCTTAAATATGCCCAAAAGTCAAAATAGACTATTTAAATTGGGACAGAGGGAGTAGCATTTTTCTGTGTAAAAAAAAAAGAAACTAGAATTGGTTTTGTACTTTTGCTCACCCCTATAAATGATTCACGAGGACTAACCACAAACTAGCATTACACCCATGCGTTGCAAGGCCAGATTTTTTAATCTGATATTATTTTTTTAGAGTTTAATCTAAAAATATTTCTTGGAGTTTAGTTCTGCCAAAAATTGTAGCATATAAGGATGACTAATAGTATAAGCCGTTTAGAAGTTGCGTTGAACTTTGATTTTTGTCAAGACATAAACTACGTCTTCCTTTAGGTCATCTTTAAAAGTATCTGTATATATTTTTTTGCAGATACTTTTGGACTGAACGTTTGGTTTTTCTAATGCTTCCGCAACGTAATATTACATTTACTCCAATCATTTATGGGAATTAATTTCCCAACGATTTTTATTTGAATAAAAATATCAAGGGTTTAAGTTTTACAACATTTAATTCATGAAGTTTCATTTAGATGGTCCTAAATACCATTTGTGTAACCCCTTCGGCTTGTTGGGCTACGACGAACCAGGTTCATGTGATGGAGGGTGTTACAGAGGGGCTGGTAAAGCCTAGACCGCATGGACTGGCGACCTGTTCGCCTGATAATCTGTGGGATTTGGATCCCTCCCAAAATCCTTCTTCTTCCTACTCTCGCCTGTTGGCTAGGCGTTCTACTTCGCCTTCTGGGCAGGCGCCTCATCATCTGAGGACCCAATGGGCGGATTACAAGAATATTATTATTAATCAAAGAACTCGAGAATTGCAAAGTCATACCCTAGGTTTTGCTTGAGATTCCTTGTGAGGATCCCTCCTTTTTATACATATCCCTTTACATAATTAGAGCGATTTTTTATTATAGAAGCTAATTCCGCGAATCACGCGATCCAATTTCTGCGACTCATCTTTCGTAACCTAGCCGCGGGCTCCTCCTAGCAAGCATATCGCCAACGGCTCTTTGATCCGGGTCAACTCGGGCCCAATGCCCTGGGCCGGCCCGACACTGACATTGGGTTGTCGATGGGCTCCAAAACGTTCCTCGGCATACGGGTCGGGCTGCGTGGTAGGTAGCGGCCCATCACAATGCAAGTTCATTCATTCTCATTTTTAAATTCAATATTCTTGTCTCTTATTCATTATTGATCCCGTAACCCCTGAGAGGTTGCGTGAGAATTATATCCGGTAAAATTAAATTCTATGAAGGTGAGATTGACGGAGTAATTTTTTATAGGTAGGAAGTATTACTCACAAGTGGAATAAGAAAATTGAAATGGAGTATTCAATTCAATATTGACCAATATAAAACACAGTGATTTGATGAGACCTATGCCTGGCCATGTCCAAAGCACCATATAGCAGAAGCTCCTTAATTACACATTTACACTGCACTGCCTTTTGTCTGACCCTTTTTTTTGGCTCAAAGCACTGCATATATGCATCTCACTCAATCACTCACTCACTCACAGTTATAATGTCCAACCCAAATCCAGTACCCAACGGATACCCAAGACTATACCCGGTCATATAGTGTTCCAATTAAAGGCTTTTTTACTCGAACATCTACCTCATCTTTCTATTCACACATACTATTACATACACAAACAAATTCAGACAGCAATATTATTTACTATTTGTGCACATGTGTGAAAACATTGGGACAAAGCTATGACCACCCTTGGAATGAGTAGCTTACTTATTCAAATTTCACACGCTCAAGATGTAATTTAGTTGGTCAATAAGGGTATAAAAGAGGTAATGTTCTGGTTTGACCCTTCGTAACGGCGATAAAAGATGCTTATGTGTAGCATTAGGTCCATACACGTATAACATAAAGATCTCACTTCTTATTGATCAATCTAGAATTCACGTATCTCACCCGTCTCAAACTATTATGTGGATTGGTCTTGGCGGGGCCCTAAGATAGGGCCTATACTCTTTTCTAAAAATATATAGGGTACATCAAATTATACTCTAAGTTATACACCTAAGTTATACATCATTTCTTCTCCAGGATCTAATTAGAAATGTATGGTTGAGGGAGAGACAGTGTACAACCTGAGTATAATTTGATGTACCCCTAACATTACTAAATTTGATGTTGCTCCAAGAGGCTTTGTAGGTCACACCCAATGGGATAGTAATGGTACTACCAAACATGGAAGCAGTTGGGCTTTCTTGAAATTGACCCCATAAAAAACACACTAGTTTCTCGTTTTCCAAAAGAGGATGAGCCCAATCCCCGAAGCCCTAAAGAATGATTGGATGGTCACTGAGAGGAAGTAAATTGAACTTGATCACTGAGAGAAGGTAAATTGAACTTTGATTGCAGATCTGCACCTCGTATTTGCAGGGGCCCTGTGAAGCCAACATCTATCACAAATAGGAATAGGAAGCTGACTAATAATCAAAACTACTATAACCAATACTACCATAAGTAATGCTATTTTAATTATTATCCACTTAGTATAGTTGTCAAAAATCGAACTTGAATCTTACCTTCTTAGCATTCTTTGCCTTTGCCAACTTCGCAACGTCCACCATCTAGTTTCTCGTTTTCCAAAGAGGGAGGGGTGTTGAGAATTTATTAGTGGTTTTTTTTGTTGTGTTGGAATTATTAGTGCATCCGCTTCGTATTAATCTATGCGACTGGGACTTCTTTTAAACTGAAATAATTAGATTTTATTACTCTCTTCCTCCAAAAACAATTTATCTCTTTATTATTACAAATTCTTGATAATTCTTATTTATCTGAATGCTTTTATTGACTATTTAATAAAATAAAATATTCTTATCATCTCTTAGTTTATAGAATTTTTAATACGGTTTTTAAATACTACTTTTGTATCAATTTATTTGTCTTGTTTGACTATTTTGAGTCAAACTGGATAAGATTTCGAAATTTCTCAATAAAATAAATCTAATAAGATTATTTTTAAGCTAAAATGTACTCCGTATTACGTTATTTATTTAATTGAAACTAAAAGTTCATCCAGTTTAACTCAAAAAAAATCAAACTACACAAATAACTAGAATGGAAAGAGTTTTTTTTCTTTACTAATTTGTAAATTAAGTTATTTTAAAAGTTATAAAATTTTACACGTTGAAGAAAGGGTTAATTCATTAGGCTAGACCTGGCAAAAAATGACCCGACCTGTTTTTGACCCGAGACCCGACCCGAAAATACTGGGTTTTGAACAAAGGTTTTGCTGACCGAACCCGAAGTTGACCGAACCCGAAATGACCCGCTAAAAATGGGTCAAACCCGACCGAACCCGAACCCGACCTGACCGACCCGCTAATCTAAGATTTTTTCAGAATCATACATTTTAATATGAAATATAGTGTTATAAAAATAAGATTATGATTATATTTCTTTGCTTACTACTCATTTTTGTGTATAGATTTATAACATCATAACAAATTTTAATGATGTCGCATACTTATCTTACATTTTTTCAAAATTTCTACATATTTAAATTTTTTTATTCGTAATATTGACACTAAGTCATAAAAATTACTTAAAATTTTTAAAAAAATAAATGAAACTCATAACCCGTTGGGTCAACCCGAACCCGATAACACTGGGTCATGAACATGTAGTTATCAACCCGAACCCGAACTTAACCGAACCCGAAGTAACCCGAACCCAAGGTGACCGAACCCGAACCCGACCTGACCGACCGATTTGCCAGGTCTAGGACGGAGGGAGTATCTAGTTCAATTATAAGAACATTTTTTCAAAACATTAATACTTCATCCATTCTTAAAAAATTACCACAATTTGATTTTTTTGGTCAATCCTTAGCATCATTTGACCAGAAATTATGGAAAAAATATATTTACTTATAATGTAAATTAAGTAAAATTGGGTTTATTTTAAAATACAATTTTGAAACATGTTTTTATAATACTTAATTGTTTTAAACTATATTTAATTCGTGATCAAAGAATATCCCTATTAAAAAGTCTAACTATTACGATAAAGATTGTTCGGATGGTGACTGGGATATTTTACGTCGGTATTTTTCTAATCTCTTACCACTTTTACGAGTTTCTTCTAATGTATTCTAGTTTCTTTCAACTCTTTCGAATAATCTTCTAACATTCAACTATACTTTTGGAATGAAGAGAGCCTTCATCAAACAAACTTGTGATCAAAATTGAATCTTTCCCGTGGCTAAAATGGTTCGGCCAGTACTCCCAAATGCTTTACGAATGACGATTAAGAGGCACAAAAAGTCATTGGTCAAAGTGTGAGGGGGTGAAACCCCCAGACCGGACATCATACAAATATAATTGGGTGGGCCCGATTGAATTTGCTGTTCCGTTGAAAATGCACTCCTTTTTTGGGCATGGAATCATTTTTTTGACTTAGTTTTTCAAATCCATAACGGCTTTAAGGTAGTAAACGCCAAATGCTGCCCATGGGAACCAAAACATAATTCCTATTCAAGACCTTCCACCAGCCCATATGGTCTTTTTGTCAAAAAAGCACTCTATGCCCCTCATACTTCCTTCATCGCAAAATATTTTGTACATTGTGCTAAAGAAAGTAAAATTTCATTTTTTTTCAATTCGTTTCAAATAAAAAAATAAAAATTATATATTCAAAAACTGCGTAAAAAATATACAGAATAAGAGATGAAAAAATATTTTATCCATCAAATAATCAATGAAGATGCTGAAATAATATAAATAGTAAAATGTGAAGGTCTTTTTTGGACAATGGAGTAAAAGAATGTATTTCACTGGCTGTGCTTCTACCGTAGAAAATTTAATGTGTTTCATTTTTTGTGGTCTTTTCGGGTACTCTTTGGATGTATTCTTCCATCCTAATTGTAGTCTTAAAACAATCATTTTTTGTGGTCTTTCTCATGCTTTTTTTTTGGAGAGCTAAAGTATAAATATATCTCATACAGGGTAGAATTCTGTAGTAATACTTGCAAAAAACTCTTTTAAAAAGTGTGTGTGATTTTTAAATACTGAAATGTGAAGATCTTTTTATGGATGGAGGAGTAAAAGAATGTACTTCATCATCTAAGATCAATCAAAATAGATCAAACAACTATTTTGAATAATTGTGTTCTTAACACTTGGAGAGCAGAAGATATCTGTCTCTAATATTTGCACAAAACTCATTAAAGGTGAATTTGGCATTATACCAAGTACTCCGTATATATATTGAAGTGTTCATGGTGCTCCATGAATAGGACACATTGTGTTTGGGTTTGTGTCGACGCAATTTAGTGTGTGAGCTTTCGGGCACATACATTTCATTCAAATTCTATTTTTTGTTGATCTTGATTTTTTGAATAACATAATATTGGTTGTTGATTTTTTTAATTGATTCTTAATGAATCACGCTTTTAATACTTTTAATTGATTTTGAAAATCAAATTCCGATTGGGAGAATAATTATAGATAGAATTTGAAACAAACATAGCTTTGTTCTCCTCAATTTATTCTTATTATTATTATTATTTATTTTTATTGGAATTGGATCATACAAGGTCAACTCATATCAGAATTTATTCTAATCAGAACAGAATCAATCAGATGAAGAAAACAAGTTCATAGTACCAACTAGTTCATTAAAGTTAAACATGCTATACGTAGAAGTAAATTAGAGATTTATGGTTCTTTTTTTTAAGTTAGAAAAAAAATCAAATGTTTGAAGTAATTGAAAAAAATTAGAAAGAATTAAAAAAAGAGAAGAAATTTAGAAAAAGTTAGAAGTTATTTTTTTCAAAAAGAACATGACCTTAGAGTAGACAATTTCCACAAAACTTAGTTTTGTAACCAAATGGGGTGGGAGACTAAATCTACACAAATTTTTGCTATCTCCACCTTTTTATTTTTAATTGATAGTTTTGCCTTTAAAATTTGATTTTCATCTAATTTTGCCCCACTCATTCCTAAAGAGGTAAATTCGGGCCCCTCCATAATGTCTGTATAACTTAATAGATGTATAATTTGAATCAAATTTCATATTTGAGAATCTTTAAATTCAGAGTTTGGATTTGAAGCGAATTTATCTAATTCTTAACAAATTCACCGAACATGCTTTCCACCGTCAAGAAATTTTTCACCAATTTTATCCTGATAATTGCTCCTACGGGATATTACTTTATTTTAAAGACAAAGACATTATTTCACTTTATTACTTTTTCTTCTCACTTTTCTTCTTAACCAAAAGGGAAAGAAATGCTTACCATTTTCTCTCTTCATTTTTCTCTTTATCCAAACAACACACTCTATTCTTACATTTCTCTTCATTTTCTCCTCTATATTTTATTTCTATCTCATTTTCTTTCATAACCCCAAGAGAGCATTAAATTTAGACACAAAAAAATATGGTTGCACAACATTTTAGTTTTTAGTCTATAAAACTAACAATTCAATAATAATAATAATAATAATAATAATAATAATAATAATAATAATAATAATAATAATAATAATAATAGTAATAATAATAATAATAATAATAATATAATAATAATAATAATAATAATAATAATAATTAAAAATTATTGCCTACATGCCAAAATAGTAGGTCACCAAATAGGTCCTAAAGATTTCCAACTCCACCTCATTGTGGCTCTCTGCATAGCAAGATCAAAGGAAAGACCCCATCAGGTGCCAAAAAAGGCAGTCCCAACAGTCAAATGCTACAAACCATGTTTGCCAAATAGAGAGATTATCCTTTCATTAAGTCAGAAGATTAGGTTGAGGTCATTAGTGAGCACTAGAGTCACTTTCAAAGCAGGGTCAAATTAGGAAAGAAATGCCAATGCCAGAAAAGCACAAATCACTTTGGATGGATTACCAATTCCTAGGGGCACAACATCTCTCTCCATCCATGTGATTAATTAAACCAATAAGCTGGTCCATTTCAAGCCTGTCCTACATTACAAGTCTTCCCAAGTCATAAAAATGTTCTTTTAGAAAACTTGAGGCACCCCCACATCTGTTGGTTTACCCCAATCCTTAGGGTCTGTTTGGAAGTTGGGCTTTGGAGAGCATCAGAGGGGAGTGTGGTTCACACTTCACAGAGCTAAGTTTAGTAAGCTAAGTGTATATCTTGTTATGTACTAGTGTATTTAACAAATTCTTATAAAGACTGAAGTTATAACATATATGTTTTCTCAGTTTAAAGTCTCTCGGAAACAATCTCTCTACTCCTAAGTAGGGCTAAAGATCTGCCTATGTTCTCAACCCCAGACCCTACGTTTTGTGGGATTCTACTCGGTTTGTTTGTTTTTTAAGTTATAACACAATGCCTAATAATAAAATACTTCAGTCAAGTAGTCAACCTTTATTCATTTCTAGAAACACTCCATTTATAAAAAAAAGTCAAGATAGACTAGGCCATGCAATGTCTTCCCCTCCAAAATCCTCCCTCAAAGCATACCCTTACTGGGGAAGTGATGACTAATAGGCCATAGCTAGTACTAGTTGGAACCTGCTTGATCTCCAAACGTGGCTTATTCCGCTAGTTCTGTGTATTAGTAGTGTACTTAGCTTTTGACTTATTTAAGTGAAATGGATTTACAAAACCCTTTTCAGTCATAAACCAAATAACACTAACCATGGATCTTTAGGCATGACACTATGATATACAGGATTCTAAAATTCGTTAAAGCACTAGCAAGATGTTCAAGAACTTCTTGAGCACTAGCCAGATGTTCAAGAACTTCTTGATTGCTACTTAGAATTGTTTCTATATGTATCCTTATTAAGTCACATTCTGTCTTATGAAGGTTGGGACACAAAGGCATCAAGTATAAACCATCACATTCCTTCTACTTTCATCACAACGACAGTCATAATAGAATATTAGAATCAAGCTATTTTGGTCACAATAAAAAGGTTCTTTTCAATATTAATGACCAACGTTCATAATTCAAAGTAAACCATTCAAGAGATGCGAGTCAATAAAAAAAGGCTCCATGAATTTCATTCCCAAACTCAGTCTAGCTTACAAATAAATACATATAGGAGTGAATAATGCTACCGTTCATTCTCCATAGAAACCTCCACGAGGTCACATGAGTGATGAATCTAGTTGAAAGTCTAGTGAAAGCATATTGAATGTCATAGAATTGCATCACATTTCAGGAGAACACAGCTAAAAGAAGAAGATCAAGTAGTACCATTGCTGAAACACTAGATGAATTGACAACTGCTAGCCACAACCATGTGCAATGCTTAGCGAAGTCACTCTCATTTGCTGGTCTTAAGATCTGCTCTTCTTGTGGAGAGTTTCTGGTGAGGAAGTAACTGATGGAGCGAATGCCCATGAATCATTAGAGCTTTCACAGCTGAAATATGCATCAAATACACCATCAGGACTGCCGGGTACATATTCATATTTGCGCTTACGGTTTTGGTAATGCGTGTCTCCATCAAAACCATATGCCTCTAGAATAACCTTGTAGCATTCATCTACCTCTTCCTGTTATAAAGTTCATAATCAAGATTCATTATACAGATCAAGATATTCAAATAATAAGATGTTCTTTTTTTTCAGAATGGCGATTCGAAGAGAAGATAATACCTTGCTGACTTTCAGTATGGAGATCAGTTCATCATTGTATTCAGCAGCATTGCAAAGTTCAATCTCTTCAAAAGCTATTAACATGATTGCAGTAGCAATAACAGAAGGAAGATAATCCAATAGCCTATAATCTGCAGTTGTATGTGTGCCAATAAACAATCAATGCAATGAAAATCAAAACATCAATTCTTAGTTTCTTATGGAGTACTATAATTGCAAAGCAACAAAATTTAAGCCCGAAACAGATAGATTCCTCACCAGCAATTACAGAAAGAATGATATGGTTACAACTCTTCAGAAATTCATGATGCAAGTCGGCCTTAAACCCAAATCTCCTAACAATATGGTCAAAAAAGGAGATCGGAGTCACCGGATTCACCCGCCACTTAAGGGTAGAGAGAATCAGAAGCTCCATTCTCTGAATAGTCTTTGCCTCAAACATATACTTCGAATCCACCACCTAACAAATCACACAGATTGCAGATATTACCCACTGGGGCATTTATTCAAACACATACAATGCAATCCATTCGGGTGAAAAACAAACAAACAAAACCAGAAACAGAACTTATCAACATACTTGGAAGTCTAGTAGAAGGGGAACATCAATCTCCTCTACTTTTGCAGCAATAGAAAGACAAGCCACGGAAGCAAGCTGGCTCATCCATGGCTTATCCTTCTGGAAGGAAACGCCACAAATGAGCCTATCGAAATAGTTCACTGCCAAAACAGCGGTTAAGGCGCTGAACCCATAGCGTCCGGCAACCTTAAACATCCAGTCCAGAGCCTCGGCTCTATCCGCCATTAAAGGCCCATCCAAATCAAGAACCCCAGAACCATGACACAGCTCCCTTTCTTTCGACAAGAGAGTCAATAGCTCGTCGTCCTCCCAGGAAAGGTCAGATTCGAATAAAGGAGAGGGCTTTTTCAGATTCTCCAAACGAAACCAACCACCGGAATCATCGGAATCGACTCTCTCCTCGTCGCAGAGGAGCCGATCAAGAGAAAAGATCTGGTTTTGAGGATGAACATCTCGATTTCCTCGCAAATGGGTAACAGAAAACAACATATTCTTCTTCTTCTTCTTCTTGTACGAAGAAGACAGGAAAGCCTCTACTCATAATACTGAAGATAAGCTCGAACAAGATATCTGACCCAGTATCATATCTGCTGAGCACAGCGTTGCTTTCTCTCACTGTATGACAGTAGAGAGAGAGAGAGAAGATGGGAGAGAGGGGAGGAGATGGGAGGGAGGGGAGGGGTTACTAAAGCAGAGCGATTTTATCTGAGCTTGCTTTCACGCCTGCCTGCCTGCCTGTCCCTTTTTCCCCTTGTTTTACTCTTCTCTCTCTCTCAATTTTCGACGACTTTCTTGGGTTTTTATTTTCTTCATACATTGGGTTTGGGCACTTAACTGGCGCGCAGGCCTTCATTTTGGTGAGTACTGTAATAGGGATTAGCCTGCTCCATATTGAGCATGGTGCTCAAATGGACCATCAAGGTAAAATGAAAGCATGAACAGTGCTAACTTCTCGCCTAAAGTTCTCGAGCATGGTTTGGGTATACAGTTCGGGTATTGGATTGGGCAAAGAAAAAAATTAATCCGATTAGGCAAAAGGATTTTTGATTGGGCTAATGGGTCTTTGGTGCCCGTGAAGGCATTTAAGGCATGTGTTGGGAGATGTGTTTTCACTTCAACCAATATACTTTATTTTCTCACATGTCCCAACGTAAAATCCTAATTGCTTTCTCCCCATAATGCATGTCCGAATTTAATGTTTATAAACAACCATTGCCATTTGCCAATACCTTTAATTCATTTCGAAACCATTAAAGCTTTTCAAAATTTCATCTTTCCAATATGGCTCCCAAACATGTTTTCCCTGGTCTCTTTACCAATCTTGGTGAGCTTAAAAAGGACCACAACAACATTGTTATCCATGTACGAGCTATTCATGTCTATCACGTTTAGCCTCTTGGAAGAAATGTTGAATCGATGGAGGTTGCCTTTCATGACGATGAGGTATGTTAACTTTGTTTAAATCCTGATGATTCAAGTTATTTTTAAGGCGTTGAAATTAAAGTTATGCACTCAAAAAAGAAAGTGTTTACAAATGATTTTTTTGAAATATTCTAACTGTGCACTGAAACAAGACTTTTTTTTATTTTCTTGCACATATTGCATTCAATTAAACTGTCCACACATATTTTAAACATGCTAACCGTCTTTCTTGATGTGTAATAGAGCACTAGGATTCATTACCAAATAAAAAATCATACAATCTTAATCTATACAAACGTGTGAGGAAAAATTGAATAGTCTTCCCACCCATTTTTTGGGTTGGGCCACTGCATTTGGGCTGCTAAAGATGGGCCAATTTTATTAGTGATGATGTGCCATAAATTGGGCTGGTCCGATTGGTTGGTTGTGCAGCCATAAAACCACGTACTTCATCATTACTCTTTATGGAAAAATAAAAAGTAAAAGCTTGAAAAATGCATGCTTTATGTTTTCGAGAATCAAGAAAAAGAAATGTGTGACTCAACGCAATCTTTATGTCTAATTGAATAAAAGAAAAGATTTAACAAATATATGCATTTAATGTGGAGAGTTGGGGGTCTTTTACCGATCAGTGACGAATTGGAAAATTCATTCGTTCCCAAATGGTGAGGGTGGCTTCAGACATATCCCATCAATCTTGACATTCGAGCCCACAGTAGAGCTTCAACCTTTCCATCCTTTTTATTTTACTCCGTAAAGATACTTCTTGTTTTACTCCGTAAAACACGATGCTTAAGCCAATTTTTTAAAATTCTATAAATGGTCCCTAACTTTATGTAGTTTTTCATATTTAGTCCTCAATTATAAGATACTCCCTCCGTCCCACTGTCTTTGTTCACTTACCTTTTCGCACACGTAGGTTACGTGAAGAAATTAGGTAAAATAGAACATTAAACATATAATTTTTTAATATCTTTAATATATAATTATTAGATATACAATTCTGTTTAGTTTGTTCTAGTGTGTACTGATATAAATCCGAATGTGTAACTCTCTTAAACTACTCAGTTTCACGAATCTACTTGTCAAGGTTTTCAGTTTTCACCTGAAAAACAGTGGGACGGAGGTAGTATTACATAAACAGTCCTCAATTTTTAAAAAAATTATTCCACAAATAGTTCTTTTAACCAAATATGACTATATATTTTGAGTAAATTCTCAAAATGTTTAATTCTAATAAGGTATTTTCCAAAAATTACTAATTTGGTCTTTTATAATTGAGATGTATTTCGTAAATAGACCTTTATAAAAAATGTTTATTAAGTGACAGTTAAATATAGAATATTTTGATGCTATTATCTAAAATATGAATAAGTCCTAAAATGTTTTTTTTAAAAAAAATAAGTGGGAAACACATCTCAACTATAAAGAGTATTTAGGAAACATATCTCAATTATAAAGGAGTATTTAGGAAACACATCTCAATTATAAAGTATCACGTTAGTAATTTTCGCTTATTGAAGATTATTTTGGAAAAACCTTATTACTAAGGATCATTTTGAGAATTTACTCAAAATATTGTTATATTTGGTGAAAAGGACTATTTGGGGAATAATTTTCAAAAGTTTAGGAGTATTTGTGGAATATCTTATAAGTGAGGACTCAATATGAAAAAGTATATATAATTGGGGACTATTTATAGAATTTACTCTTTTTTAAATGTAAAATTTGCTTTATGTTAGGGACCGTAAGCTTCAACCATTTCCATCCTTTTTTTCAAATGTTGAATTCCACAAGTAATTTTACCAATCTCTCGTACGTTGTCTTCATGAGCTGTACGTTGTCTTCATGAGCATATACCAAAAGAGAACGAAATCCCTTCCATACCTAATTGAAGCTTTCTGAGAGAATAGTGGTCAAGATTCCATATATAGAGATATTAATGATCAAAATGTTGTATTTATGAAGACCGTGCTAGAAACAACACACCCGGGGGATCGATCCAGTAGGGTGGATCGATCCACCCTGTTGGTTTTTCGGTCACTGTTCAACTTCTTTTTCGTTCGGGTCCAATTTTGAAAATATCATTTTTAGTTACCAAACTTCAATTAAACTATATAGAAATGTTTTTCAAGGTTCATAGATCATTTTGGTATCATTAATTCATAGTTTTAACAAAAATTTCAAGGTTTATGATTCTTGATTCTTCAAACATGTCAAACACAAAACTCAACCAAACGACCGTTTATGAACATAGAAATGATCTATACGAACATTCTAGTCACTAGATATATCTACAAGCTTACCTCGAAGCTTAACGAAGGTTTTGGAAATTTTCCGGCAAAACTTCTGGTGATAATTACTCTCAGCTCTGGCGACTTCGCACCAAATTGACAGCACCACTGCGTTCTCCACATTCATAGCTACCTCTCAGACTTTATTTGAAGGGAAATGGTGAAGAAATAGAAGAATGGGGTTCTTTCTATAGGAGAAGAGAAGAAGAAGAAGACATTGTTGAGTTGATGTTGCATAGGATTCCCATTTCACGATCTTCGTTCGGCAATAGTGCGACTTAAGGAGATTCAGCCATAGTTTTCAGAACCGGACCGGTGACCGAACCGGTCAAGGTACTGGTTCACTGGTTTACTGGTCGAACCAGTGGTTCAACTGGTCGAACCGGTGGTTTAAACATATTTAAAAATTATATAAATATAAATACATAAATATATATGTATGTGTGTGTGTGTGTGTGTGTATGTATATGTATATGTATATATATTTACACACACATACATACATACATATAGACACACACATTCTCATTTATAAATATCTAAAGAAAGTAATTTATAACATTTAAGTAATATTATATTAATATACTTGAGTTATTTTATAAAATTAAAAAATAAAATTTACATATTAAAAAATATAAAAGAATTTTAAATGAAGAGTTGATTTTATTTTTTTCAAATAATTTGTTTAATATTAAAAAAACAAAATCTTTGCATGATTTGCATTTTGTAATAGTATTAATAATATCAATGATTTTGTGTTTGACTCATAGCTATATAATATTATATTTATAAAATTGAAAAGGAATTTATATACAATCTTTTTTGTAATTATGAAATATTATAAAAGATTATGTGAACTTGTAACAAAAAGCATCATTGCTTGGATGGTTAGGAGCTCAACCAAATGTCTAAGAGCACTGGTAATACGTTTGAAGCCCCGGGGCTTCAAACCGGGGCTTCAAACTTTCTCTCTCTGCCACGTCAGCTTTAACTTACACCCAAAATTCACTGGAAATGGGTTTGAAGCCCCGGGGCTTCAAAACTGGGCTTCAAACCTTCATTTTTTACATTTTTAAATATACATCTTCTAAAATTAAATTAATAAAATGTAATTAATTTTTTATTTAATTAAATTGAAACACGAATAATAAAAAACACATTAATTAAATAAAAAAAGCGACAATAATTTAAAAAAAAAGATACATTAATAAAAAAACTAAGAAAAATTATATTTCTCCTTGATCTCTCTCATTCTTTGCTCGTAGATAATTCGTCCAAACTCCGACAACGTCGCGGGGTCGGTTTGCATGACTTTCATCTCGGCCTCCTGCTCCTTTAGCTTCAACTCCTTCTCTTTAAGCTTCATCCTCTCTTGTTCTTGGAGATTGAACGCCCGAA
>OOIL02000889.1:2820353-2857187 GCA_900332095.2 Cuscuta campestris
GTGAAGAACTTCTCCTCGATACGATCCCACATCGCATCCTTCGTTTGCTCCGTACCTTTAAAAAAGTATATAATTATTTTTTTTTGACACCATTAAATATAATATATATAAATAAAAATATAAATATATTAGAAAAAACAAATTCTTTACCAATGATAGGATGCTCGGAGACGTCAACCCAAGCCGACGCCAATATGCACTCCTCCTCCGGCGTCCACTTTTGGATTGCCCGTGCCGCATCGGTCAACGTGCCTTTGGCTTTGTGGCTCCTCCGGCGTGTACTTTTTTTCGATCCGGACGGTTCCGGTTGAGTCTCCGGAACCGAATCTCGGTCGACGTACCCCGATTATTGCGTCTCGTATATCGGCGGTCGATCGCCCCACTCTTGGTAGAACCACATCGCGGCGTCACTCGGGGGGAGATTGTCGGGATCGAAGCCGGAGCTGGAAGGATTCATGTTGAAAATTGGGAGGAGGGATTTGAATTTTGAAATTTAAAAATAAGAAAGAAGAAGAGATTGGAGAGAAGGTGTGAGAGATTGGTTGGGGAGGGTTGAATTTATAGGAAATTTTTTTTTTTTAATTTGGGGTGCAACGGCTATTTTAGCCGTTAGGAGGGAGCAGCGCCCAACTCACGCCCCGTCATTCGTTTGACGCAGGCGCCCTCACGCCCGCCGTAACGCCGGTGGGCGTGAGGGGTGTTACCAGTGCTCTAAGAGGTCTTGGGTTCAAACCCCCATGGAGGCATGTTTTGGAAAAAATCAGCAAAAAAAAAACTGTGCGGACCGGTCCGACCGTCCGGTTCTTACCGGTTCAGGCCGGTTCGAAGCAGGTTACGGTCCAATGGGCCGGGCCGGTCCGGTTTTTAAAACTATGGATTCAGCACGTTACTCCCTGATTGGGACTAATTTGGTCCCAGTCGGGGTACACTTTTTGGTACAACTTTCTCCGAATTGAAATCCGTTTGTACCGTTACGATCAGACAGTCGAACTCTATCCAACGATATAATTTTTATATTTGTGTGTAATACTTTTTCCGACATCATATTTTTGGGTGTTTGACTTTGACAGAGTCAAAATTGATTTAATTGACCTTTATTCAAAAAGTTTCTCACATTTAATTCATATTATGTATTCTCATTATTTGTTTTAATAAATCATTTGAAAGTTAACATCATAAACAAATTCTTTATTTATTCTTGTTTTGGGTCTGTACTTGTAACACCCTAATCCGTCCAGCCATGCAGCCCCTTTCGGACTAAAGTATTAACTTGGTAATCGTAAACATTCAAAAACATTTCAAACAATTTAACTTTATTTCATAATAAATAATTCCGAATAATAACAGAGTATTTTTAAAAGTTGCGGAAGCGAATTAATTCATAAAATACAAATTAGAATAATTCATGTCTTTTCAACAGTAATTTGTTTCACACATCCTTTTTGACCTTCTCGCCCCATCTGCCACCAGGAATATTCCAATCATTCATTCTGTCTATCTACGTGTATCAAATAAAACACATTACACGCTCAACGATAAAGTTGAGTAAGCATATCTAAAGAGTCGAACATCCATATTAATTGAATCTCAATTCATAATTAAATCATTTGATATTATGGACATAACATTCATCAATATTCATTATTCAATATCCAACATGCATATTCAACAATATCCTTAAACTATTTCTAGTCTAAGGCCAATCACTTTTATTATTTACCAACTTTTAAACTAATTCTAGTTTAAGGTACTTCTAACCAACACTTAAGCTAGGTCATAATTCAAGGTAAATATATTTTCCAAAAGATTTTCCAACTCTTAAACTAGCCTTCGCTTAAGGTACAATCTAGAAAACCGAACTGCAGAATATTAACTGTCGGGTTGGGTGGTATCTCAAAATGAGTGATCCTCAAGTTTGGTTTATGGACCCCGTACGTACATTTTTACCCAAGGCCACCGAATATACATATTTATACCCGCAAGGCCCATTCTAATTTGAAGTCTATCTTAGAGGTCTTCTAGATAGCCTTAACAATACAATTCATTTTTCATCAATCCATTTATCTTGAATCTTTGTTCAATAATTCATAATCGCCATTTCATTCAGAATAATCATCATCATTAATCCATGATATTCATCAAAATCATCAATCAATCATCATAATATCCAATATCAATTAGCGGTCTAGCGTTGAGTGTTAATACCCTAGCTTACCATCGTGCATCACGTAAGGTCCTTTTAGTTGTCAAAACACCATTTTTATTCCAATAAATCATCTTTATATTAATCATAATTGATTGGTATCAAAAATGGGATTTTTGGGCTCAAAAATAACATTTTCAGAAGTATTTTCGAAGTAAACAGGTCGGGGGATCGATCCAGCACTTTGGATCGATCCTCCGTAGAAAAACTACTTCATGTGATCGATCTAGTGGGGTGGATCAATCCACCTTGCTGGTTTTAGATCACAGTTCATCGTCTTCTTCGTTTCGGGTCCAATTTTGAAAATATCATTTTTAGTTACCGAACTTCAATTAAACTATATAGAAATGTTCTCCAAGGTTCATAGATCATTTTGGATCATTAATTCATAGTTTTAACATCAAATTCAAGGTTCATGATTCATAGTTCTTCAAGTATATCAAACACAAACTCAGCCAAATGACCATTTATGAACGTAGAAATGACTTATATATGAACATTCTAGTCATTAGATAAATCTACTGGCTTACCTCGAAGCTTAGCGGAGGTTTTGGAAAATTTCCAGTGAAACTTCCAGTTACGATAACTCTCTGCTCCGGCGACCTCACACATGAATGACAACACCACTGCACTCTTCTCTCAGAAAGGAACAAGATAGAAGGAGAAATGAATTGTTTTGGTGAAGAATTGAAGGAGTTTTCTGTTATTCGTTTTAGACGTTGTGCCTACGCCTTAGAGGGGGGGGGGGTGAATAAGGCGTTTGAAAACTTTTCGGAGTTTAACAAAAACGGTGTTGGCAAATGCGGAAGCAATATATAAAATGCAGAAATAAAAGCGTAAATAAAATGCACACCGATTTTATACTGGTTCGGAAACTCTCTACTCCAGTACCTCGAGGCTCCTCCTCAAGGATTTCCGAATCCACTAAGTCCCGGTCTCTTGAACTCCGTCAAAGCACCGCACTAGTTTGGCAAACAACCCTTGCAAATAGGATTCACTCCGAGATTTTACCACGGCTATCTCGAACCGTTTACAATGAAGATTTAACGGCTATCTTCTACCGTTCCCCCAAGGATTTCAAAGGCTATCCTTGAACCTCTACCCAAGGATTTATACGGCTATCCTTAACCGTTACAACGTGAGAATTTAACGGCTATTCTCGACCATAAGAAGGTGTGTTTGAAGAACACAAACAAAGGTTCTACACAACGGCTTGAATAAAAAAATGAAGAACAAAACTTAGCCGGTGTAGAACGAAATTATACCCTCTCAAAAATACAATACAAACTTATGAATATGAGAGTATATAACTAGAAACACAAGCTCAAAGTGTGTGTATAAAAATCAGGAATTTAAGGCTCTTAAAATAGCCAAAATATTGAAAATAATTAATAAAAGAATGAACACACTTAGAATATAAAGAGAAGATGTTTAGAGCTTTGTTTCTTGAAGAAATATGAAAGATTAGGCTTGTATTTATAGCGGAAAAGGTTAATTAGCCGTTGGGAGGTGATTAGGATTGATTAAAGTCAAAATCACAAATCAGGAATAGTAAAACAACGGTCACGGTAGGGGGGTCCCGTCCAGTCGGTAGGGGGGTCCCGTCCAGACGGTAGGGGGGTCCCGTGCTTACGGTAGCTAGGTACCTTCTCAGGCCAAAACTCTCTGGCGGTACCTATCCTCTTACGGTACCCCTTACGGTAGGGGGGTTCCATCCAGACAGTAGGGGGGTCCCGTGTGTACGGTACCTAGGTACCTTATGACCATTTTGACAATTTTTTCATTTTTGTCCAAATCGTTTCTAATTTTATTTAAAACCTTTTGGATGTTTGAAAATGATTATAAAAGGGTTTTAAACATATTTTGTGAGTGTTTTTGAGCTTGTGAATATAGGTATATAAAATCATATCCTTACATTGGTTTCTACCTATATTCTACGCTAGTTTGGTGTTTCAACTTCATTCTTGAGTATCGAATCTTAATGGATTCTTGTTGTACCTGAAACACTTAAACAAACGTCAAGCTCTTATATTGTTTGTTAACATCAAAACATGAGGCTTAGCAAACCAAGGCTAACATTTTCTCTCCTTATATAGCGAAGTGAAGAAGGAAGAAGACACTGGTTTGCTGCTTCTGTGATTGTGCGGTGATTTGAAAGCGGCGTAATTCAACAAGGCACCGTTTGGTGTGTAGTCCCTTATTGGGACTAATTTTTGGTCCCAATCAGGGTACATTTTTTTTGTCCAACTTTCTCCGAATTGAAATCCGATTGAATCGTTGGGGTCAGACAATCAAACTCTACACAACGATATAATTCTCATTATTTATTGACAAACTTTATACATCTCTTATTTTTGGGTCCTTCTCAGTAATTAATTAATTAATTATCAATTAATTAATTCTGATAGACCTATTTTTGAGCGTTACATTTCTCTCCCCTTTAAAAATAATTTCGTCCTCGAAATTATGTGAGTCATTTATTGAAGAGATTTGGATATTGCATCCTCATTGACTCTTTGGCTTCCCATGTTGCCTCTTCACTCGAATGGTTCCTCCATAGTATATTGACTAGAGGGACGGATTTGTTTCTTAATTGCTTGGTTTCTCGCCAGAATTTGGACAGGTTCTTCTTCATAGGTCAAGCGTTCATCGAGGGTTACAGTTCCATCGGTCAAGATGTGCGTTGGATCAGATCGGTATCTTTTCAACATTGATACATGGAATACGTCGTGAATTTTGTTCAGTTCGGGCGGAAGTTCTAACTGGTAGGCTACGGAACCCACGCGCTCAGTGTGGTCCAATATACCTTAGACTTGGTTTTCCCTTCATACCAAACTGTAACACCTTCTTTCAAGGCGATACTTTTAAAAACACCTTTTCATCCACGTTATATTCAATCTCACGACGTTTCAAGTTGGCATAAGATTTATGTCGATCAGAAGCCACTTGTAGTCTTTCTCTGATCAGACGAACCTTTTCTTCAGTTTCTCGACAAGATCGGGTCCTTCAAGTTTTTGCTCACTTAATTCTGTCTAGCATACTGGGGTTCTACAACGTCTCCCATACAAGGATTTGTACGGAGCCATTTCGATACTCGCTTGATAACCGTTGTTATAAGCAAACTCCATTAATGGTAGGTATTCTTCCTAGTTACTTCCAAAATGGATCACACATGCCCTCATCATGTCTTCTAGAATCTTTATTTATGGACAGAAAAAAACAAATTATGAGTTAGGTCGGGTCAGGTTCAGGCAATCATGTATAAAGTTGGGATGGGAATGGGTATCCAAATATTGAGTTGGATTGGGATCTGGTATGGCAAATCCAACTTAATGGGTACCCAAATATTGAGATGGATTGGGATCTGGTACGGCGAATCCAACTTGAACTCGACCCGTTGTCATCCCTATGTTCAATTCATCAAACACAGTTCAGACCTGAAAGGTCCATCCAAATCATGTGTCTCCATCAAAGATTACAAGTTCACAGCACAATTAATTGGTGAAAAAGCACCCGCGGAGGAACTTGTATTTATATTCACAATGTTTATAGTATCCATAGAGCTAAAATTATGCAGTGACAAACTGAGCTCACGTTCATCATTTCGTGCAATATTGTGTGTAAACTGTATTGGAAAAATGGAAAGACTTGAGACTGAGAGATCCTTTTGAGGGATCAGCTGCAGTCACTCTAGGGAAAGGAAAAAAAAAGAGAATGGAAAGGAGCAAAAAGAAAAGAATGAATTCAACCCGAAAAGATTCCTTGAAGTTGAAGGCGTGTGGGACCGGCTACCGAGTATTCACAACACAAGGGATAGTTACCCTCCAAACGTAGGTGTGTCTAAATCTCCACAGGACGCCGAGTTGAGGATGCTTGGATATCTATGTTCCTTGCCACATGCCTTCTCTTCCTAGAAGTGCGTTTTCTAGATCGTGGTTTTGTAGGACGCCGTTTTTCAGTGGTCTCTTGGGTGCTAATTAACTTTTCAGCAGTGTGCAGTTCAGGGGCAGCATTTGGCCACGGTGTGCGTTTTTCTGGGACAGTAACATCTAAAGGAGGGTTGATCATCCATCTGCATTTAAGAAAGTATATAAATGAGTGTTATCAAAAGTAAACTTAAAAAAACTGCCAATATCACTGTCTAAACATTGAACTTTTGAAAACTGGTGGATCACGGGAACAAGAATATGTAATGGTCAGGAACATAATGTGATCCTAAGTTAGAATAGATGTTAAGGACAATATTTTATGTCGGACTAGATATATTTGTTCACCGATGTTAGAATATAAAAAGTCTTTTTTGGGCTTACAACCACAAGCTTGAGCTTTTGGTTGAGTTGGTTCTTTGACAATGGGCAGCAAGAATGGTTTAAAAATTGCAGCGCCTGAAACACCATAAATCAACAGGTTTTTAACTCATAGGCCAATCCGTCATTAGTCCAATTCATCAGCTTGAAAAGGATCTCTTGGCATTTGTTTGCTTAGGAACAAGAAAAAAGGTAGACATAATTGTAGACTTTTCTTGTTTGAATTAGGAGAGATACTTTGCACTAGTTTTTTTTACTCCTTCACGGAGAGACACGCATTCCATCTCAATTTCTTGTAAAAGTCCTCTCTATAAATACTGTATTAACCATTCTTGAGCAATAATGTTATTATATCATGAACTTATCAAGAGCTACGGGTTTTTGCTTTAAAAAAAAAAAGAGTTACAGGTTTCTTTATACCCTAACCCTCCCACAATGTCTGCCTCTTCTCAGCATGGCCACCACAATTCTCTTGGGAGCGAGAAATGTACGTGTTGTCCTCCACTTGTCCTGTGTCATCTTCATTTGACAATCCCCAGTCGTGGCGAATGCTGCCAAGGTCAACCCCCATAAATGACACTCCAGACTTGATCATCCATCTCCTGAAATTACTTGGCCTCTTTTGTCTCAACTAGTTTTAGTTTAATTCTGATTTTTTTCACTTTGACTCATGTTCTATGTCTAAGTCACATCATTTATTGCACTCTTATATTGTTGCTACAACTCCTTTTCAATTAGTTCATTATAATATTTGGGGACCAACTTATGTACCCTCCTTCTGAGTTGCACTGGGACAGGTTTGGGTGCAGATAAGGGGATACAGACAAACCACGTTATTTTAAAAAATTACAGGATGCGGGTACGGCAAGGACACAATGTTAAATATAATTAGTACTATACTTATTGTTGTTGTTGTTGTTATTATTATTATTATTATTATTATTATTATTATATTTAATACTCTGTATATGGCAGTTACCCTATATAACTAGGCTTTCTAACTTATCCTAATTATCTATATTGTATTCCTACTTCTCTTAAAATTCTTGACTATAAATAGTCTTATAATCCACCATTTTCAATTAAATGAGAATTAATCAAATAAATCATTTTTTATTTCTTTCTTCACACAGAAAATAATAATAGTAATAATAATAATAATAATAATAATAATAGTAATAATAATAATAATAATTGAATACCAAAAATAGAATTCTAAATGTAATAAATAGTGCTTAATTAACACATAACAATCTAATGGCATGTTGCATATGACAAAATGGTTAATAACATGTGAGAGATCTAAACATCATCACATTTACAGATCCACTTTCTAAGAGATTAAAATTTCTAGGATTAGGGAGCAATTGATTCTAGAACTTTTCAACTTAAACCGAGAGAAATGGTGCTCAGAGATTAATCCTTTTCTCGAGGCAAATTTTTTAAATCGACAAATCAGTTATGAATCTATTTAATAGTTAGTACTCCCTCCATCTCGAAAAGAACTTAACACTTCCCTTTTTGGGATTTCCAAAAATTAGCTTTCCCTTTTTCTCATTTCCATTACACTAAGTTTGGTTTGAGAAATTAGGACGAAAAAGAAAATGCTAAGGAAAAGAAAGTCAAAGAAACCAAAATTTCTAGTTTCTTTTGCTTAGCTTAGTAAGAAAATTGGTAAGAATGTTACTTTTTGATAATTCTTTTTTTTGGTGTTACAGATAAAAATGAAAAAAGACATGTTTGAGTGGGTGATGAAGGGCGGGTGGGTGGGGGGAAGTGGCAAGGTGTTGGGGGGGATGAAGGAGTTTGTTGTTTCTCTCCTTTCCTCACAAAAACGGAACGAAAATCACCTATACGTTTTTACTTTACATTCTCCTCACTTTTTCTTTTCCTACCAAATCTCTTTTCTTATCTAACTGAACACCAAATCGCTCTATCCTACCAATTTCTTTTCCCTTCTAAATTCCATGAACCAAATGGAGTTTTATGAAAAACGAATATGTAGTTTAAAGAATTTCTATCTCTTCTATGCACATTCTAATCACACCTCACTTTTCAAAACTTCTTAAACTATGTGAAGTCAAATCAAGAAGATCTTTGCATGACGGACAGATGGAATAAGGGGCAACTTAATACTCTCTCCGTCTCCAAATGAATTTGACATGCAGAAAAAAATGTGTGGCTAAAATTACATTCGATTCATTATATTTAAGTGTTGGTGTAAGATAAAAAACAAAATTTATATACGACTATACGAGTACTTCAAAACTACATTAAAAGTTCAACAAAATAAGAAGTAGTTTGACTATCCTATTTTAACAAATGATCAGTGAATATGTAAGGAAAGAAGATATAGTAATTCTAATAGTAACTATAAATATCATTTGGAGATGGATGGAGTACGTTTTACACTAAGAGAGAGAGAATAAAGAATAATATGTTGAAACACCGCTCATTTATGTTCACTTAAACCATTCGTAGCATTGTCATAGCTTGTGATCAAGTAAATCTTGAGACTGATACTTCATGTAATTTGTTTCCTGTGTTTCTTTGTTCTTGTTCTCGTATTCTTCGTGATGCGTTGTTTTCATTCCATGGAGCATAACTTTTGATTAGTTGCATTTATTTACTCTTTTAGAACAAGCTTTACAAATCATCCGTGTGGATACAACAAAGTCAAACTTATCAATATATACATCTAATTTCCCACTCTTTTCATATCATTGTTTGATAGAAGTTTTACACGTAAGAACTAACACAGACAAACAGACTTCATATGGACAAAACAACTTTATCATGATTGGAATGATAATCATTATACAACTTAATATAGTGTTTTCCGTGAATATACATAACATTAACTATCTTCTTCAAAATTCAATGAGATTAGAAAGTTCATGTCAAATATTGCAAAACTTAATGTAGTTTGTGTCAATGACAGTGTGGCTAGTGGCCACTACCCTCACCTACTCTAATTACTGTTTAATATACTTTGTTAAAGTGGCGGAGATGGTCATAGTGATGTTGGTGTATTCACTCCATTAGTGCATGTTTGGAGTTCTTGGATGACCACCAAAACATTGTTATATTGGAATATAAGAGCATTCATATTGACTCGACATTTTGTGGTAGGGATTGGTGCATGTTTTTTTGCCGACGACATTGTATTAATTGATGGAACTCGTGAGGAACTCAATGATAAGTTGGAAGTGTGGCAACTCAATCAGCAGGACTAAGACTGAGTACAAGGAATGTTGTTTCAATAGCCAGGCAAATGAGCTGGGAGTGGATGTAAGGATCACGTCCAATGCCAAAAAGAGACTAGTTTCGGTACCTTGGTTCGATGATCTAAGAATATGGGGATGTCGTTTACCGTATTGAAGCCGCATGGGCTAACTGGAGGCATGCTTTAGGTGTCCTTTGCGATAAGAAGATACGCCTTACTCGAAAGGAAGTTTTATTGGACACCGGTAAGACCGGCTACATTTTACTGGGTAAAGTGTTAGGTGATAAAGAAAACACATGTGCATAAGCTTCAAGTAGCAGAAATGAGGATAGTGAGGTGGATGTGTTGTCATACAACAATGGATAAGATCCAAAACAAGGTTATTCGGGATAGAGTTGGACCGTGGGAGGGGTATGTGTGTAGGATAACTTGCAAGAAACCAAATTGAGGTGGTTTGGGCATATTAGGAGGAGTGCAGAGGCCATGTTAGGAGATGCAAGATGCTTGGGTAGAGAGCGTGAGAAGGGGTAGAGGTAGACCTAGAAGAGTTGGAAGGAGGTGAAAACACAAGATTTACGTGTTCCAACTTCAGGATCTGACCAAAGATATGGCCTTAAATTAGAGCACCTAGAGATCTAGGATTATTGTCGTTGGGTAGACCTGTAAGCCTTAGTCTGTAGTTTATGCTGGGTTATTTTAATGTCTTAGCCTGTACATGGTATTTGAGTACTTCCAGTGCTTTTTGTCTATTTATTAGAGTTTGTTTTTACGCTTCTTTTGTCTATGTTTGTACTTCGTCCATGTTACGATGGCTTCTTTGTTCGTACTTTTGTTTTTGAGCCGAGGGTCTCTTGAAATTACAACCTAGTATGGGTAAGGTGTAAGGTCTATGCACACAAAACTTACCCAAACCCTCCTTTTTGTGTAATCCTACTGGGTATTTGCAGGAATTTACTACTCTATTCTCTTTCTTTGAGCTGAAGGCTCTCGGAAACCGCCTCTCTACCTTTTAGGTTAAGGTAATGCCCATGTACACCTTTTCGGGTACGGCATCCTCTTGTTTTGTTGTATTGGGAACCGTAAAAATACAACTAAACACATCCTTTAAGAGGTTGGTTATCATTTTTCGGCATGTTCCAACCATAAAATAGTTCAATATTTCAATACAGGCACACTTAATTTATTGTTATCTGCATATCACCACCAACCCACTGCAAATTGTCTTGTTGCTAAGGTAGAACTTTTTCTCAGTACATATGTGAGGATTTAGTAAAAAATAAGAAGTATATGATATAAAAAGGTGAAATTTGCATGGAATAGGACTAAAAACATAAGTCATTTCCCAATGTAAGACTTAAACTTTTTTATTCCCTAAATAGGACTTAATAATGACTAGTGAGAAGAATAATGTCTAAGTGATGCACGACATTTAGTTGAATAATGACTAATAGATAATGACCAATGGTCCTACATTGGGAAATAAAAACATACAGTCCTATATTGAGAAAGTCAATATGTTTTAGTCCTATTTAGATAAATTACCCTATAAAAAGCACTTTTATTAAGTGATTTGGATTAACAGGCTAAATTTGTTGGATTATCTAAATTTTATTTTTTTTAATTAATGAAATAATATTTAAAAAGAAGGTTGTAGTTACATTTTCATTGATTTCAACAATTTTAGCAAAAATAAAGCTTTTGCACTAACCTTTTTGCATTAATAATAGTGAAATAAATTAATTTGGTCAAAAATATGGTGGATAGGGGGAAAATGCCTACCAAAGAGACACTAAGAATAGCCAGAAGTTAATTACTTGATAAGAAATCTTACCTCGCAGGGAATCTGCTGTCAGCCCTTGCCTCAACACGAAGCCACCATAGCATAACCTTGCGCCCACAATTCCCAAGAGGTTCCACCACTGAAGAATCCCTTAACAAAGATAGAGGACTGCCAATATCTTCTCCAGCGCTAACTACATCATCTAAATCCTTAATCCAGTCCGGCTTTTCTTCAGCATCCTTCCAGACTAATCTGGAGCTCAACACAAAACCAGCCCATTCAAATTTCCTCGGCAACACAACAGCCCTGTCTCCGACATACCTAGCGGTCTTCCCTGTGTAAGGTGTTGCGTCAAAGGTATTCCAACCGACCATATGGTTTGAAGAATTGCAAGCTGGACCTTGAACTGGCAGCTGCAAATACTTTTGATTGTTTCTTTGAACAGTTGATGACTCTTCATCTGAACTCTCCAAAAGAGCAAGAATACCAAATGAGATCGCACCAACCCATCTCACCTTTTGGATCTCATCGAACAACTCCAGACTGTGCATATTCCCATCATCTGCAAACATCACTATGCCATCTAGTTTTTCATCCCTCACATGTCTGCTCAAAGGTTTAGAAAAAAACCAACACCTACTCTATCAAAACAAATTCGAGTATTTACACAAGCATGAAACTTGAGCCTTGAACAACAACACCCCTAGTATAATCCCAACTACGTTGGTTTCGGGGGTCAAGATGTACACAACCTTACCTCTCTTTATAAACAAAGAGGTTGTTCTGTTACACCCTTAATGCATATTAGCATGTACTATCCAAAATTTCATCGAAAGTAAGCAACAATTGAAGTTTAATGTGTCATTTTGTTAGGGAATGCATTAGGGTTTGTTGTTAACGGGCTCATTCTTGTTGGGCTCGTAATTAGGTCATAGTCTCGCAGCTATTATAAATAGCAGATCTATTTGTAATCAAATCATTCAAGTTTAGTTCTAATAATATTTCTACACATTTTGATTTAATTAATCGTCCATTATTTAGGAGAGGCTAAAACCTTGTCAAAAACATTTCTTTTAGCCCAATCGGCAATGACCATGAAGACGAATAAAAGGTTTGATTTTGCATACCTCAAGGCGTGAACTCTCATTTTCGACTCCAAGTTGTGGCGGCCTTTCCAAAGTAAAGGCATCTTCTCCCGGAATTCAAGGTGGACAGTCCTGAGTCCCGACTTGGCTAACAGTGAGGCAGTCTCGTTTGAGCTCCCACCAGCTTCAACAACAATCCAGACCACATTGTATGGGACATTCATCAGGGAATGCATCACTCCGGTAAGGTGCAAAGTCTGGAAGGTTCGCACATAAGTGGGAGTTATGGCAATCACAGTTTTGGGGCTCTTAATGCCATATTGAAGCATCTGTTCCTTCTGAACAATATCAATTATCTTGTGAGCCTGCATCACCTCAGTCGAATTCGGGTGAGGCCATGGCCGTATCAAGATCCCATGCCGCCCAACCACCACTCGACTACCCGCAACTGCCATCGTCCCATTAGAGGAAATACGACGGTGCAAAGCCTCCTTGACAGAGAGGGATGCTCCTTCGGAATCATGGAAGGGAAGAGCGTATAGGTTATCACCGATGGTGGAAGAGTTGGACAAAGAGAGGAAGAACAAGGAACGGGAGAATCGGAATCCGAGGACAAGACTGATCAGACAGCAGAGACAGTGAAGCAAGAGCCAAAGTACCGTCGCCGGCGATTTCCCGTCGGACGACGAATCCAGCGGCAAAGCTCCCCTGAAGCTGTTGCTCCTCCGGCCCAGCTTCGTCATTTCCCCTCCGCCAGTAGTTGAAATGGATGATCGAGAGAAACGGGTCAAACTGGAGCTTATTTGTGATGATTCAGAAGAAGAAGATGAAGACAGTTGTAGAATGTTTGGTAAGATTTGGAGGGATATACACACACCGATGGCTTCGGCTTCTTCACGCCATGATCGAGCAGCAGATATCGGGCACCAGATTATACGGATAATGATTTGGAAACGACCCGATTTTTTAGTGGGGTTTTCGGACAGGAAGGGCGGAGGGTTTGCAGCTTCGAAGCAGGAGAAAATCTAGGGCCTTTAACATTAGGGGGCAGTTTGGTTATTTCAATGTTTATAGAGTAAAATTTTAGAAATGGTCCTTTGTAATAATTTGTACGGAGTAATAAGATATTTTCCTAATTTAGTACTCAATAAGTTCTAATTACTTACGTAGTCCTTTATAATTGAGATTCATTTCTCAAGTAGTCTTTCGTAAATGGTGTTACTTAAATATGATTAATTAAAAAGTATTTTGGTATTTCTATCATTTAAATTTAAAGCATATTATCTGAATAATAATTTGTATACATTTAAATGTAAATTTAAAAAAATACATTGACTATACATAATCTATGAATTATTAAAAACCTATAAAAATATCTTTTAAAATTCGAATCAAATATACATCTTTAATTAGAAAAAATATGTTGGAAAAGTATTTTATTAGAAATGATCATTTTACGAACTTATTCTAAATTTAACTAATAAAGAATACCAAAAAACCCCACAATTAATCATCAAGTGAAAAAACATCATTTGCATGTAATATTTTTTGCGGATTAAAGAAAATAAATTTCTTACATGGTTTTTGATACTATACATCAACGTCAAAGTAAAATAAATAATATTTGAAGCATTAAAAGTGTACAGAACAAAGACTTATTAAAATATAATTTTTTTTAAAGACTTCAATATATACAACATTTTTAATCATGTGTTTGTCTTTACTCGTGAAGCAACAACATAAAATTGACCATAAGTGAATACTGACTTAGTTAAAGTAATCTAACAAAAGATAATGTTTCACCTTAACTTTTGTTAATAGTCATAACAAAACATAAAACTATTGAGAATTGTCTTTTTTAAAACTTTAGGGGGTAGACTTGGATCATATAGTACCAAATTTATTCAAGGTATGTAAACCTTTTCCCTGTCTTGATTTCGTAGCTCTTCAACAATTAATCTTGTACCATTACACAATCCAAATAACATAATCAGTACCCTTTTTTCAAAACAATTTTTTGGTTCTGGATCCCCGAACATTCGAACATTTGATTTCATTCAAAAATTCTAATGTTATCGAATCAACATCAACACCTACATTGGCATCTGCTTGCCATTAAGAATCATAACTCAAATACTCCTTTTTCATCACCGGAAAGGAAAAATAGGACAAACTCATTTACTATTTCAACAACTTCGAGAGTGGGTGCTAATAGTGCCCTATCCTAAAAAGAATATTTTTTTCATATTCTCCAATAAGTTCAGATAAGCGAATTCCAGTACTATACTCTTGAGAGGATAACTTATGTCAAGAATCAAGAATCCGGGCGGAATTTCAACGTCAGCAATTCCATCAATCACTTGACTAAGCTTTCCATCTCCAATTTTATTATCCAATCAAAAAAAGCTTGTGTATCCCTATATGCGTAAGAGGACATAGATGATGCAATAAATATTCTTGGTCAACTTAAAAACTATACAATTCAACCATAATTTCAAGGAATTCACGGTAGCACCTACAATTTCTTCTCTAGAAGCTCTGGTAAAATTGGAAGGATCTGGCAAAAATCACTTCCAATTCCGAGTACTAATATTTTCCCTCCGAATGGTTCATTTCTAGAGTTATTATCATAGAGCCTCATTATATCTCTCAATGTGTGATCCAATGCCTAAAAAAATCTATTCATCACACATGCTTCATCTCATATGATTCTACTTGCTTGTTAGATTAATTCTGCTTTCGGACCCCCTTGTTTGATAGCACACGTTGAGCACTCAGTTAAAGCCAACGACATTGAGAATATCGAGTGTGCTGTCCTTCCACCAAGCTAAAGCAATGCTGCAATGCCACTGGATGCAACATTCAAATTAAAACAACCCTACATACCATTCGATCTTGAGAAGTAGACATTGGTTTCTATATAAATTTTTTTCCAAGTATCCCGTAACCATATACAAAAAAGAAACCTCCTCTTTCAGATATCAGACTTCCATTATCACATAAGATATCTATCTTTGATTTTCATTCATCGTGGATAAATATCCTCTAAAATCAGATGACAATTTTTCTTTGTCATAGTTCAAGTTCTCAATCAAGATTTTATTTTGAAATCTATTAAGTAGACTATCATTTGGAAATGACATACCACTGAACTCCTTTAAGAATGTATAAATTTGATATTATTTTCAAACTTTTCCTTTACTTTATACTACCTCCGTCCCAGAGTATTTGTCCACTTTCATTTTTACACACCATCCAATACACTTCTTTAATCCATTTTATCTTGTAATTTGTATATTAAAAAATTATAGAAATTATATATTAATAATCTATATGTTAAGACAAATCAAACAAGATTACACATGACTATATTTAGGCTTACGCATTGAGAGAATTTGATGAGTCAAAGTGCTTAGATGAACAGTTCTAAAAGTCAAAACTAGACGAATACTCCGGGACGGAGGGAGTAATAAGTTAAGGTATGATGTGTAGGATACATGATTTTAGGGTGCACCTTTTTTCTAATTTGAAAAGTTTTATGGGATGCCTTTTTTTGCATTTAAAATGTTTTATGGGACGGATATAGTATAATTTTCTTCAAATAATTAAGATTATTTATTTATATTAGATTTCCCAAAAAACAATTTACTTAAGTAGCCAACATTGCGTATGCATTTTTTTCAAAAATATCTTCAATAATTCTAAAATTAATCCCTTTTACATTTTTTGATAATACAATTATATCAATTATTTTCATTACGTTGGTTTAACGCATTGAAAATCTTATTTCAATCTATGAACTTCGTTTTAAATATATTAATGATTCTCGACAAATTCTATGGTGGACTTAAGGTCTACCATGGACTTACATATGAGCAAAATAAGTATTTCATTATTACTTAAATAAGAATTTGTTTTTATAAATAAAAAAATTAAAAATATATATTTTTTTTTATGTGAAAAGGTCCAAAAAAATGATATGGACTCAAGCTGCACCAAAGAAGCACTCATGATTCTCTCTCTATCGAACATTATGATTAAGTCATTACGGTTATTATGGATAAGAACCCGCCAGAAGAAGTTCCGGTGTGAGATGTATAATCGTCTGTCAGACTCACTACTCCATGGGGACATTGATGCTTCGGCCACAGGTAAGAGAGTAGTTCTCCCGTCAACGTTTGTTGGTGGTGCACGTTACATGATACAGAACTATCAAGATGTTATGGCAATATGTCGATGGGCTGGCTATTCTGATTTATTCTTAACTTTTACATGCAATCCAAAGTGGCCAGAAATCACTCGATTTCTTGAAAAAAGAAATCTAAGTCCTCAAGATCGTCCGGATATATGTTGCAGAGTTTTCCATATGAAATTAAATATGCTCATTAAAGAACTGCACAAGCAACAACTTTTTGGAATAGTTCGTGCAGGTACTACACACTAACTTCATTTTTCCTATTTAAAATGAACACTTGCACACGTGGGATTAATTTAACGCTTAAAAATTATTTTTGAATGCAGTTGTTTATACCATTGAGTTTCAGAAGCGAGAACTACCGCATGCGCATATATTATTATTCTTGGGCCAACAGAGCAAAAATCCAACTCCTCAAGTTATTGACAAAATGATTTCTGCTAGCCTGATAAAGATTTGGATCCTAAGTATTTTCAAGCAGTCTCTGATTTTATGGTTCATGGACCTTGCGGATCGTTTGCAGCAGGCGCCCCTTGCATGGACAATGGTAAATGCACCAGACATTTTCCAAAAGAATTCAATAATGATACCATCATTGATGACAATGGATATGCAAGGTACAGAAGACGTAACGATGGACAAACGATTGAAAAAAATGGTGTTATTTTGGACAATTGTTTTGTCGTACCACATAACAGGTACTTACTCATGAAATATGGAGCGCATCTAAATGTCGAATGGTGTAACCAAACACATTCCATCAAGTATTTGTTTAAGTATGTCAACAAAGGTCATGATCGAGTTACTGCTGTTTTTAATGAAAACTCCAAGAATTCTATGGATTTAGCAATAGATGAGACAAACGAAATCAAACTCTACTATGATTGTAGATATATTTGTCCATGTGAAGCTATGTGGAGAATCTTTGGATATGAGTTGCAGTATAAAAATCCGACTGTTGAGCGCTTGAGCTTTCACTTGCCAAATGAACAAATGATATTTTTTGAAGACGATGATAATGCCTCTGAAGTTGTCCGACGAGAAAGCATTAAAGAGAGTAAATTTCTGGCATGGATGACTGCAAATAAAACTTATCCCAATGCACGAGCTCTAACATATGGTGAATTTCCACAAAAATTTGTTTGGAAGTCAAATAAGAGACAATATGAACCTCGAAAGAGAGCTTTTGCGATAGGACGCTTGAGTTATGTTCCTCCAGGTACAGGTGAATCGTACTACTTGAGATGTCTTCTAAACATAGTGTGTGGCGCTACCTGCTACGATGATATCAAAACTGTAAATGGCATTGTTCATGAATCATATCGTGATGCATGTTATGCATTGGGATTGCTTGACGATGATAGAGAATATCTGGACGCATTTGTGGAGGCAAGTCACTGGGCTTCTGCTGCGCAGCTAAGGAATTTATTTGCAACACTATTGACAACGGAATCAATGTCCAGACCAAGGCATGTGTGGGAGCAATGTTGGCAGTATATGGGAGATGATGTTTTGTACCGGCAACGTCGTTTGTTGGATCATGAAGGTAATTTTTTCTAATATTATAATGATTTCAAATAAAAACAATATGACTAACACTTTATAAATTTTAATTAGGTCTAATTCTTACTGACGATGAGATTCAGAACCATATTTTATGTGATCTCGAAGACTTGCTGAGGAGTCGTGGTAAGAGCCTTCGCGATTACACAGATATGCCTCAAGCAAACCTCCAGAGAATTTGGACTTCAGCCAATCGATTGATTTTTGATGAAATGCAATACGATCGAATAGCATTGGCAAGCGAGCACACCAGACTATTGCGTTCAGTGAACGATGAACAACGTGCAGCGTATGATGCAGTAATGCAATCTGTTCAAACAAATGTTGGCAAAGTTTTCTTTCTGTACGGATATGGAGGCACTGGCAAGACATATGTCTCAAGAACATTATCAGCTGCAATACGATGTCGAGGTGATATAGTACTGAATGTTGCGTCAAGTGGAATAGCATCGTTATTGTTGCCAGGTGGTAGAACGGCTCACTCGCGTTTTAAACTCCCATTGATTCCAGATGAAAACTCTACTTGCAACAAAAAGCAAGGGTCTCCGCTAGCACAACTCTTGGTGAAAGCGAAATTAATCATTTGGGATGAAGCCCCTATGACACACAAGTATTTCTTCGAAGCTTTGGATAGAAGTTTGCGCGATATTTTACGCTTTTCTAATCCAATGAGTGAACAACAAACTTTCGGAGGAAAAACAATTGTCTTTGGTGGAGATTTTCATCAAATTTTACCAGTTATTCCAAAAGGAATGAGACAGGACATCGTTAACTCAACGATTAATTCTTCATACATTTGGGAAGACTGCACTGTGTTGCGTTTGACGAAAAACATGCGGCTGCAATCAATGATTCATGATAGTGGTTACGATCAATCATTTGAATTCAGCAAATGGATTCAGAGTATTGGTGACGGGAACGCAGGTGATGAACATGACGGCTATGCTAAGGTGATAATTCCTGATGACATGTTACTTCCGTCTTCTGAAGATCCAATAGCCACTATAGTGAATTCAACTTATCCAGACTATCAAAAAATAGCCAATGAACTGAGCTACTTGCAGGAGCGCGCAATTTTGGCTCCTACATTGGATGTCGTCGATTCCATAAATGAATATATGATAGCGATGAATCCAAGCAGCGAGACTCGAACATACCTTAGTTCTGATAAAGTTGAGAACTCGGATTGCAGTTCAAGTTTTTTTAGTGACCGACACTCTCCCGAATTCTTAAATAAGATTCGTGCTTCAGGTGTACCGAATCATGAATTAACTCTGAAGGTAGGCACGCCTATTATGTTGTTGAGAAATATTGACCATTCAATGGGTTTATGTAATGGTACACGGTTGATAGTTACCCGATTGGCTAATCACTCAATACAAGGAAAAATATTATCAGGAAGCCACATGGGTGAAGAAGTTGTTATTCCAAGACTATCATTAACACCTTCCGATACAAGAATTCCTTTCAAGTTTCAAAGAAGACAATTCCCTGTGGTTACTTCGTACGCAATGACGATTAACAAGAGCCAGGGACAATCTCTGAAACATGTTGGACTACTGTTGCGGAAACCTGTGTTTAGTCATGGACAGCTCTATGTTGCAGTTTCAAGAGTAACTAATCATAGTGGATTGAAGATTCTGATATGTAATGAAGACAATACTCCCACAAACACTACAAATAATGTAGTCTATAAAGAAGTCTTTCGAAATTTGTAAAACATTGTATTACTGTACCTTAAAATAATATAATCTCTATATTCTATTGTATCTCATTTTTTATCATTAAAAAATGATCTGAATTTAATAACATAAAAATGACCCGTGCAACGCACGGGTGTGATACTAGTTACTTACGTAGTCCTTTATAATTGAGATTCATTTCTCAAGTAGTCTTTCGTAAATAATGTTACTCAAATATGATTAATTAAAAAGTATTTTGGTATTTCTATCATCTAAATTTAAAACATATTATCTAAATAATAATTTGTATACAATTAAATTTAAATTTAAAAAAATACATTGACTATACATAATCTATGAATTATTAAAAACCTATAAAAATATCTTTTAAAATTCGAATCAAATATACATCTTTAATTAGAAAAATATATTGGAAAAGTATTTCATTAGAAATGATCATTTTACAAACTTATTCTAAATTTAACTGATAAAGAATACCAAAAAAACCCCACAATTAATCATCAAGTGAAAAAACATCATTTACAAAAGACTATCTAGAAGATAAATCTCAATTATAGAGGATCACGTAGGTAATTAAAACTTATTGAGGTCTGATCTAGGAAAATACCTTATTAGACCTGGTTTTGTTTAGTTTAATACTCTGTATATCTAAATTCAACCCAACATAGTTTGGGCTCGGATTTGTTTGGGTGAGCAAGTACCGAATCGATCCCGAAATTTTTTGAAAAAATCAAGATTATCGAACCGAAAAAGATTGTAAAAGAACTGTATCGTACCGAACCGAATAGTTAGTCCGGTATTTGGGATCAGTACGAGGTAACTTCCCATATTGAAAAATCTCGAACCGAACATGTATACAGATATGTTATAAAAATAACAATGTTTTTATATTTTTTCATTAAAAAATAAATTAATTTTGAAAACTTGTTTCAAGTGTAGATGAATTACAAATAATCTTTTATTTAAACAATCATTTATTTGAATTTTAGTTTTTTATAAATGAATATAAAAAACTAACAAACATTTGAAATACTATTTTGTTATCATTCGTTCTCTCTTGTTTGTGAAACACAAAGTATAAATTAAATTAAGTTTTATAAGCATTTCTTACATTTAATTATTCATTTTTCAATTATTCATTTATTTAAACTGACCACATTGTCATATTGTAACTGTCATACTATCATTGCCACACTGTCATCCGTCTCCACCGGCCACAAGAATGTCGCTGCAGAATCATGCACCAACGGTTGACTGATCACACTGACATATTACACTATCACCACTTTTCAATCATTGTCATTATGCTTCTATTTTTGTCTTGAAAGACATAGAACTCATATTTTGGTATTTTTCGAACTTTTTTATTCCTATCTATGGAGATCTCTTTTTTGATATGTGATGCGAACATGAGTACATAACATTATATGCTAACAAAATCGAATTGTTTCTTGGCATTACAATATTTTTTTACATTATATACATTCACATGTTTGACATTATTAAGTGTCATGTTCATCCATATGCATTACTAATGGTGTAAATTATCTTGACCGTTATATTGTTTTTAGCTGGGCAATAATGATAAATTAATCTAACAAAATATACCAAAATACAAACACGGGGATTTTGATGTGGAAACCCAATCAGGAGAAAATCATGATCCTTTTTTGGCGGTACCTTGGCAGTAGGGAATTGTTATTGATATTGGGGGTTGTACACACAGATCTTGATTTGGGCTTAGAAGTCATTAATGGAGCATTTGAGTTCTTAAAGAAGAAGAATTAATACAACAATCTAGAGACAGAAAGAGAGAGAGTAATGGGCATGCAGGGGTAATGTAGAGAGAGGCATCTCTTCTATTTGTGAAAGGGCTCTCTTTTTATAGGAGAAGTCGTAGCATCTACAAAAGAATATTATTTTATTTCTTCTTCTTCTTCTTCTCCTCCTCCTCCTCCTCCTCCTCCTCCTCCTCCTCCTTCTTCTTCTTTTTCTTCTTCTTCTTCTTCTTCTTCTTCTTCTTCTTCTTCTTCTTCTTCTTCTTCTCCTCCTCCTCCTCCTCCTCCTTCTTCTTCTTCGGTTCTGTTCTGTTCAACTTATTTTTTCCGATCTGATTTGATTTTTTGTAGTTCTGATCTGATTGGATCTGATCTGATATGATTGGATCTGATCTGATCTTATTGAATCTAATCTGATATGATTAATTATGATTTGATTTAAAACTCAAATCAATAATTTGATATGACTTTATAATAACTTTTGAAAATTATGATGATAATTCATAGGAGTATTATAATATAATCAATATTTTTTATTTTATGATTATTTTTTAATGAAATAAAATTAGTTGAATCATATATTAGAATAATCATTCATATTATAATGTAATAATATTTTTTATTTTATGATTATTTTTTATGTAATAAGAATATTGATTTAATATTTTAATGATTAGTTCATATATACATTACAATAAATTTTTAATTCATATATACATTAAAAAGTAATTAAATTTAGATAATCAATATAGAGAAGAGATAATATTTTTATTAAAATATCTCATCCTTATAAAATATCAATATTAAGCAAAGAAATAATAGATTTTTCTGCATCTTGTATAATAATATATTACATGCTAGATCTGCTTGACAAAAAAAGTTGTATGCTATAAATAATACATTGCATAAAATGTTACACACTCATATTCTCTTCAATCCCACTCATTGAATCCCAAATTTATATTTTAAAAGAATCGTATCAAGTGAAAAAAGTAAAAAGTATGAAATTTAAAATAATAATAATAATGATTCTTGATTGGATCTGATATGATCTGATCGTTTCTAATCTGATCTGATCTGATTGGATTTGATCTGATTAGATCTGACCTGATTTGATCCAGTCTGATCTGATCTAATTTTAATAAGAATTAGAAAAAAGCATAAAAAATAAGTTGAACGGAACGAAGCCTTCTTCTTCTTCTTCTTCAAAGCCTCCCTCACCCCACCCCCACCCCGCAAGCCCCCACGCTCTCCCTTCCTCTTTTTTTCACTTCCTCTTTTCTTACAACCCTATCATTAACAAAATAATAATCAATAAAATAAAAAATAAGTAATTTCTTTTTATCTATTTTTTAACAAGCATCTTATATTTTTTTATTGTTACTTTAATGTATTATAATTGTTTTATAAAATAGTGTAAAAATCACTTCTTCCGTCTCAAATTGAATTATAATTTCTCATTTACGAGGCAAAACTCCACACTTCTTAAAAAAACTTAAGTATATGAATAATTAATAAAATATACAAATAAATAAACAAAAGTTATCAAGATGTAGGTCGCAAAAAAATTATAATTCATTTCAGAATGGATGGAGTAATTGAAATTTGGATTCATTTTTTTGTGCTTACAGTTGTTCTCTTTTTATGTTTCAATAATTCTTCCTTCGGCTTATTTTATTTTGTTAATTAATTAATTTTGTTTTATTGATCATTTTAATTAAACAGAAAAGTCGTACTATACGTTCATTTTTTTTGTTTTTTAATTCGATATTTTTTGTCTGCGATTTTTTTAATCTTTATCGTAAATAATTAAAAAAAATAAGTGAATAAAATAAGCCCAAACTAAACAAAAAAACGAAAAAACACAAACAAAAACGTTAACAAACAAAAAAAATATCGTAACAAACAAACAAATAATATTAAAATATCTAGAAAAAAGATAAAAAACAAATAAAAAAATCCACAAACAAAAACATCGAAAACAAAAAATACTAATACGTATTTTTGTTATTATTTGTCTTATTTTTGGTGTTTTCATCTTTTTATTTAATTTGGCTTTATGTTATTATTTTTTGTTTAGTTGCTTACGTACGATAAAGATTGAAAACAGATAAAATAAAATGACAAACAAAAAATATCGTATAACACAAACAAAAAAAGAATGAATTTCAATTATTTTTTTACTTTTTTTATGAAAAAAAATATTTAAAAATACCAAGCAAAAAAGAGAAGATGTTTGTTAACAGAAAAGATAGAAAACAAAAACAAAAGATTAATTAGTAATTTTTTTAACTTTATGGTTATTGTTTCTAGTTCTCCTTATTTATTTGTTTTTGGCAAATTTATTTAACTATTTTTATTTAATACTCCGTAGTTTACAACAAAGATCGAAAACAAACAAAAACAATAAGTCAAACAAAAAAATCAATAAAATAAAACAAAAAACAACAAATTAGACATTTGTTAACAAAAAGATTGAAACACTAACAAAAAAGTTGGTAAAAAAATTGTAAACAAACAAACAAATAATATTAAAACATCGAGAAAAAAATAGAAAAAAACAAACAAATTTACAAATAAAAAACTAAAAAAAAAAAAACTTAAAAGACATATATATAAAAAATTGAAAAAAAATGAAAAAAAAATGTTATTCAACACAAAATTTGAAAACAAAAAAAACACTTAAAGTGGAAGTTAAATTAAACAAAAAAAAGAGGGGACTCAAGAAGGGGATGGGGTTAAACAAGAAGGGAGGGGTGGGTTGTCGTGAGTGGAGGGTTTAATGAAGAAGAAGAAGAAAAAAAAAGGGTGAAAGAAGAAAGAAGAAGCAAAGAAGGGGTTAAAGAAGGAAGAAGAAGAAAAAAGGGGTGAAAGAAGAAGAAAAAGAAAGGAGTGGGAGGGGGGAGAAGAAGATAAAAGAAATGGAGTCGAATTGAAGATTTTGAAATATATAAAATTTTAATTTAGCCCAAATGATCTGATGATTATCTGAAAACGGGTTTCAGGTACCATTTGCGAAAGAGTTTCGAAGTGCAGGTATTTTTGTGAAAGAGAATGAAATCTAGATGCCAAAACGAAAAATAATTGAAAGTTCAGGTACCATACATGAAATTTACCCATAATTGGGAAATATGGACCGAGCCACGTATTATTTCACATCAAGAAGTCCTCTACTTTTTAAGTTGTGAGAATCATCAATTTAAGAAAGTAAATAAGTCCTCCGAGCATTATCTTTAGTCTTCATACTATACATTGTGTTCTTGACCGGTTAATATTGCTAATCCTCCGAATTCTTCATTAAATTTCTAATTTTGAATAAGATGTTTTTCCTGCAAAAATGATACGTACAACACATTTTTTTGACCGGCCAAAGCCGACATCGTTCTCAAGCGGATCAACATGGTACTAAATGAAAAAATGAGTTTTCAAATGGTTCTAATAAATTATATCCCGAATGGAACTGTATCATTTTCAAAATAGTATGGAACAAATTCTAAAAAATTGAGAACTGAAAATCACGTATCAAACCGTTACAACTTAATGTTAAATTAAACAATTGATTTTATATTCGTGTTTTCTATTTTTGATAATTTTTAATTATTATTTTTTGGAGCACATTTAACTTACTTAGGCTCCGTTCCGTTCAACTTATTTTTTCTGATCTGATCTGATTTTAATAAGTTCTGATCTGATCTGATTGGATCTAATCTGATCTGATCTGATTAGATCTGATTAGATCTGATCTGATCTGGTTGGATCTGATCTGATTGGTTCTGATCTGATCTGATCTGATTGGTTCTGATTTAATTGAAAATTGTAATGATAATTCATATTATAATATAATCAATATTTTTTTATGATTATTTTTTAATGAAACAAAATTAATTAACTCATATATTAGAATAATCATTCATATTATAATGTAATAATATTTTTTATTTTATGATTTTTTTAATGAATAATATTGATTTAATATTTTAATAATTAGTTTATATAAACATTATAATAATTATTTAATTTATATATGCACTAAAATGTTATTTAATATAGATAATCAATGTTATTAATAATCATTAATATTTTTATTAAAAGATCACATCCTTATATTANCAATGTTAAGCAAAGAAATAATACATTTTTCATTAATAATTAAAGATTACTTTCTCGGGTTTCTATTTAGCTTGTTTCTAAAGTTTATTATTTTTCATTTTTAAGAAAACAATTGTGCTTCATATCATTTATTTTAGTCTACATAAATTATAATCACACAAAAAGTTTCATGTTCTTTCTTCTTATATTTTTTAAATAGAATTAAATTTATTTTTTAAAAGAACCGTATCAAGTGAAACAACTAAAAAATATGGAATTTAAAAAGTAAGGAGTAATAAAGATATTGATAATGATAATAATAGTAGTAGTAGTAGTAATAATAATAATAATAATAATAATAATAATTCTTATTTGGATCTGATCTGGTCTGATCTGATCTGATTGGATCTGATCTGATCTGATTAGATCTGATCTGATTGGATCTGATCTGATCTGATTGATTCTGATCTGATCTGATCTGATCTGATTGGTTCTGATTTGATCTGATCTGATCTGATTAGATCTGATCTGATCTGATCTGATTTTAATAAGATTAAGAAAAAAGCAGAAAAAATAAGTTGAACGGAACGGGGCCTTAATGTTAGTTTCTTAAATTATTTATTACAACTCAATTCATATTCTTTATAGAAAACATCAATTTGCAATTACGTGTGTCGAAAATTACAATTGAACAATATAGTTGTTGATGATGAATGCATATAAACATTGGTGCTCCATTTTTTTTAGTTTCTTTAAGACTAAAAAGAGTTTCTTAACATCAAAGCAATAAGGCAAGGGTTTGATAGTGGTGTGTCATGGTTCCATCCCGCTTTTAAATGACATGGTACCAAATGATTATAAATTGTAAAATCAAATCGTATTAAACCGTTCGAAATTTAATAATATAGTACGGATTCTACGAAAATATTGAACCATGTCCATAATGAAAGCCAAGTCATTAGGTTCAATAATTTATAAAGATGCATGACAAGTAGGGGTGTAAATGAACCGAATCAAAGCGAATAATAAGATATTTGAATTTGTATTTGTTTAATTTTTTCGAATACGAATCCGAATCCGAATATGAGACGAATTCAAAATAAGATTTGAATATGTATTTGATTAATATTTGAATAGTTTACGAATCCTCAAAGAATATTTGAATAATCACTCTGTAATTTATATGATGGACCAACATCGATTTGTAATTTAACTTATGGTATCCCTTATATTATACAGTACTATAGTTTGTATCTAAAAACATTAATACATTTGCATCTTACACAAATTATACTTTACTCACTCCGTTCTCAAAAACATTTTCTCTTTCATTTTTTCACTTCCAATAAAACACTTTCACTTTCTATTAAAAAACCACTTTTGCCCTTACTTTTTCATAACTTACCTATCACATCATACTTTATCTCCAATAATCTATCCATCACATCTTAATTTTACCTATCACATCAAAGACAAAATTAGAAGTCAATTACAATTTAATATTTCCTTATTTTTACACTTAGTCAAAAGAGGAACACTTTTTCCAAACGGAGGGAGTATAAAATATAACTATGAAAAATCATATGCTTTAGATTTTTGTGTGACGTTAATATGTCGAATTCTTAGTAATTTAAATAACTTTATACTATATTAGTTTGCTTAACTATTGATGTTGAAAACATGGTCTATGTGTATATAAATATATTCGAATATTAGAATATCATTCAAATCGAATATATTCCTATTTGTATTTGTATTTGTTTAATATTCGAATCAAAAATAATATTTGAATTTGAATTTGTATTTGAATAATGCGAAATCGAATCATCATATTCGAATATAATTAAAATATTTGATTAGTTTACATTTGACAAGATATGAATCCATCTACGTGTACACTAAGAATAATCCTAACAGCCAAAAGGTCACGGCAAAGACAAGTCAGAAATTTCCTCTCAAGTCTCCTCATTGAAATAGTCTCCGTTAATTTACAGCTTCATTATCTTTATTTATTTATTTATTTATTTATGGTTTCCTCAACATCACAGCTATTATTGGGATGTAGGCCATGTCCTCTTTACCAAATCTGAATAGTTTTAATCTGATTGGAATAAATTCTCGTCTAATCGAATTTGATTCAATCTGGATGTAATTATATTTAAAGCTATTTCTGATTAATCTGCCCTGATTCTAATAAAAAAATGATACGGAGTATATAATAAGAATAAGTTGGAATGAACATGCCGTAATAGACTGACCGAATCAACCGTTTCCTCATTCATACTTTTTCCTACTTTAACCCCCAATATTTCCGCCTGTTTCTCTTCATTTTCAAACCACCACAGCATCTATCTGTACTAGGAGTGGGCATGAAATCCGTTCCCGTTGGACCGTCCCGAAAAATCCCGGATCCGTTTTGTAATTGTACCGATATATTGGGACACAATTTTTTTGTCCCGAACCCGTTCCGTCCCAATATCAAATGGGACATGAGCGAGACAGCATAAATTTATACCAATCCGTCCCGTTTGTCCCGTTTCAACTACTCTACTAATATATAATACGGAGTACTAATTTTAGTCCAAAATCCAAATATACTCATTTTTAATTAATTAGTTATTTAATTAAATTAACTTTATGAGCTTGAAATTTATTTGGACACATTCCATACTCATTGTTTTTTGTTGGATGGCTAGATGTTTCTTTTTTTGAATGAAATGACACTCTCTTCCCCTTCTTATATTTGTGATTAGGACAAGTAGGACGACCCGAATCCGTCCCGTTTTGTTCCGATCCCGAATGTTATGGGACAAACCGGGATTAGATTGTAATCCGAACCGTTCCGGACCGTTTATATATAACAGGACAAGACGTGGGACAACCTAAAATCCGGACCGTCCCGATCCGTGCCCACCCCTAATCTGTACATATAGTTGTGGAATTATTTTATTTTATTAAGTCTCAACAACAGATCCCGTTTTGTAATTAATCAGGTAGTTTTGAATTTCTGATTAATTAAAAAAATTGCAAAGATACCGCGTCAGCAATAGGGGGGTTGCGTTTGGATGAGGAGATGCTATTTCAAATGCATTTTTTTTGGAAAGCAGTTTTTGAGAATTAAGAAATTGCAAAAATACTAAATGCTGTTTAGCAAACCTTGATCATTCTAATCTTGGAAAGCAATTTTCATGTTTGATTATAGAGTAAAAAGAAAAGAAAATTGGGAGGAAGAAAAAAAAAGTAAGAAGACAAAATAGACTAAGAAGAAGAAACACTTGTTTCTTTTCATTTTTTTTACGGGATTCATTTCATTTTGGTGATGGGAAAAAAGAAATTATTTTTTCGTTTCTTTTCCTTCCAATATTCCTTGAACCAAACATGGGTTAGTGTTTTGGTATAATAGCCTGTTTGGGAATAACGTTAGAAATTAGTGTTAGTGTTTTGGATAAAATTTTATAGGTACATATTACTTTGAAGCGCTAACGCTAAACGCTGTCTGTAGACAACTTTTTCAAAACGCTAACGCTAATTTATAACGCTATTCCCAAACAGGCTCAATAAAAGTATACTTCATCAACTGTCAACTGATGAGCAAACTACACATACACGTAGTATATGTCAAAGCATGTTATTTTTTCTTCATAAAATGCAATCTTTTAGCAATACATAAGACATTCAAGTATCTAAATTCCAAAGTTTACAATTTTTTTGTTAAACTAAACACAATAAAGTTTATAGTTTTAGAAATAGTTGAGTAGAATTGTCATTGTGAAGGGAAGAGGAGAGATACATACTTTCATATATACAGAAAACAGATTAGCAAACTCATATATACAGCTTAAGGGAATTAGTGAAAGCCATAGATTGTTAACAAAAACTAGAAGCATATACAAAAGAGCTAAGGGAATGTTTCTCTGTGCGGGTGCTTATTGATTTATTGCTGATAAACGGGTTCTAACTTATAAAATACTTATAAGCCAGAAATTCTTTCATGGAAGTAAAATTACTAAAAGGATATAGAAGTCATTTCGGAATATTCATATATGGTGAAAGACACTTTTATAAATAATTTGGTCAAAATAGAGAAACGAAAAACTAGCTTAAAAATAAATGGGTAAGACCTATTTAATTTTTTTGGCTTCTAAAGAACTTATAAGTCACGGCTTATTAGCACAGAGAAACATGTCATCAGTTGACTTATAAGTTAAAATTTATTTATAAACAATTTTGATCAACTTATAAGCACAGAGAAGCACCCACTAAAGCTTTCACACGAGAGTTTATACCTGTTTCTGTGCAACATAAACCATAAACTTTGTATGATCATCATCAAAATGTAAACATGAACAAAGACAAATTTGGGAAGCAAGTATGAAATATGATGTTTAAACTTTAATCACTTTTGAACATAAAAAAATACATTGTCGTCCCTCGAGGGCATCAATTGTTGGAACAAATAAGAGAGACTTGGACATTGATTAACACAGCTCTAACTCATTTTACAATACAAAACCTACCAGTTTTAGAAACGTTGATAGCTCTCATTAGCTAGCTTTCATTGGAGCTACCATTGCCATTTGAAAATCCCCTAAACGTGCAAGGCATAAGGTTTATTCCAACAAGAAAACCAAACCTGGACTTAGACGATGCTGATGATGAACAACCTCTGCCATTGCTACTACCTGAAGAAGAAGAAGAAGCAATATCACCACCACCACCACCACCACCACCACTGGTGACTGAGGAATGGAACTCTGCACCATCTTGTGCTCCACTATCACTTGCACTCCCATCCAAGCGCTCGCCGCCTTCAACTTCACCCACATCCAAATTCACTGCCAGGGAAGGCCTCCTTGCTCTCAGTGAATCTGCAGATCCACCCGTTACGCGTTTACATTTCTTGACCTTAATCTTCACCAGATTCGGACATCCCCACGCAAAAGCAGCAATCCCTTCATCACTCACCTCGCATCCTTTGATGCAAAGCTTCTTCAGAGACACACATTTCTTGGCAATACAGGAGACTTCAGGATCGGCAATTGTCTCACTACCACACAGGGCCAATCGCTCTAATTGCCGACAATTAGAAGCGATTGCAGAGAGACTAGTAGAGGTAGGATTTAAACCAATGAGAACGAGCTCTTTAAGGTAAGAACAGTTCTCAGCAATGGCAAGTAAGCCATCATCTCCTATCCGATTTGTCTTCCATCCATCAATGTGGACTTTCCTCAAGAGCTTACAGCTCTTAGCCACTGCTACAACACCTTCATCCGAGCATTCGGGTGTCTTAACCAAGTGTAAGACCTCCAAATCCAAGCATTTTGCCACTGCTCTGAGCCCAAAATCACCCACTTGAAGCCTCTCCAGATGCATCTCCACCAAACAATTTTGCCCACCACCAAGGTTCCCCAACAGATTATCCCAATCCCCAACACATCTCAGCAGCTTAAGAGTTCTCAGATTCTTTGACCCACAGATCAATGGCCCAAAGCATTGTCCATTGTAGAGTTCTTTCAAGCAAATGGATTTCAGAGACGAAGCGGCAGCTCCTGGGCCAATTGGCTCAGCGGCTAGGCCATCGTTGATGCCTCGGAGGCGTTTGACAGAAAGTTCCTCAAGGGAAGAACAGTTATCGAGCAGGGCATTCATACCTTTGGTTCCAAACACGCAAGATGCGCAGGAGAACTTTGTCAAGCTCCTGCAGTTCTTAGCGAAGGATGCCATCCCCACATCTGTGACATCCCTGCAGCTGCGCAGTTTCAGCCGCGTGAGGTTACGGCAGCAGAGAGAGATTTGGACCAAAGCTTCGTCATCTATGCTCACGGATTTGCGGTCGCAACGGAGGGCCAGTTTGGTGACGGAATTGAATCGAGAGAAGAGGACGGGAACGTGAGAGAGGATATCAGATTTGGCGTGGAGGGAGAGGCGGTGGCGGCTCTGTCCTTCCACGACGAGCCACCTCCGGCAGACGAGAGCGCAGCTGTTCCGGTCACGGGAGCTCAGGAATTGAAAAATCAGAGTCAGACATTCGTCAGGAATGTCATCGCTGTAATCGTATCTCCCGAAACCATCTTCGGAATCCGAGGCGCAATCGACGCCCACCTGCGCCGGATCCGATTCGTCAGCCATTGATCGGCGGCAGCTACCAGCAGCCTTGGGATAACAGCCGCGGAGACGGTTAGTAGACCCACCCGGCGACGATTGGTGGTGGATCGACGGAGACTGGCCCATCTGGAATGCGTGATATAAGAGGCAAGGCCGATGTACGGCCAGCGCAAATGACGCGCCGCCGTAGATAAAGAGGAAGCAAAACGGGTGGCGGTGGTTAATCAATCAATCAGATTTGGGAAGAAATGGGGGAGATGAAACTCCTCTCCTGAATCCCCAATCTTTTTTCTTAATACGGAATTAAAGCGATTGATAATTGTTAAAATAAAAAAAAGGATTGATAATTGACCCGTCGCTGGACCGCTAGTGGGGCTAAGTCATCTTCAACTAACGTTTTTTGTGCGCATACTTGCCACAATTGTCGTGGCCAAAACTTTTAAAATCTCCTTTCTTGTGAACTCTTTTTTGTTTTCACATGCTTCCTTACTTCTTCCTATTGCCAAAAACATACTCCAAGTTATACTTTTAAAAATGTACTAACACTTTAACAGTTTATATTGACACAAAATATTACTCCCTCCGTCCTGCTATATTCGTCCAGTTTTGACTTTTGAAACTGTTTATCTAAGCACTTTGACTCATCAAATTCTCTCAATGTGTAAGCCTAAATATAGTCATATGTGATCTTGTTTGATTTGTCTTAACATATAGATTATTAATATATAATTTCTATAATTTTTTAATATACAAATTACAAGATAAATGGATTAAAGAAGTGTATTGGATGCTGTGCAAAAATGAAAGTGGACAAATACTTTGGGACGGAGGTAGTAGTTCACTTAAAAAAATTACACTGACATTTTTTTATGAATGTAAACCATCACACTAGATTCACACGAGCACAAATTATCGATGCATGTCTTTGGGATACAAAATGAGGTGTAAGTTTTGGTGTGCAAGTATCTTAATCCTAACTTCTTCTCTCCTAAAATAAATTATGTACTTTTTTTAATCAACTTGTAAGATAATGTAACTTTTAAAATAATTTTTATTAATACTGAAACAAAAACTAAAAATTACTCTTTTTGTCCCAAATTTGATTACAAATTAGGGTTTATAAGGTAAAATCTCTCATCTTTTAAAAATATTTTATTTATAAATTGATATATTGGTAAAAATAAAAGTTACATATTGAAAAACTATGTCAAAAATTTTACAGAATAAAATGCGGCAATAATCTTTTATTTTATCAAAAAATCAATCAAAACACACAAATAAATAAAAATTATCGAGAAGAGAAAAAATATAATCAAGATTACTAGTTGCACTCTACTTCCTTTTTATATTTTGATATTTCCCTAAGGCCGTGTTTAGAAAACAGTTTTTTAGACAACTTTTGGCATATTTGACTGACTTTGGCTTGTTTGACTAATTGAACTGCCAAAACTATTGTTTGGTTAATGACTTTTTCATTTGATTTTTTTTATCCAAAATGCCAAAATTTGAAAAGTCAAGAGGAGTAGCTTTTGAACTTGGCTTTTAGAAAATAAAAAATTTTATTCGTTTTTCTTGAAAGACATTTTATAATTTATGTAAAAGAAAAATAAAAACAAAAGTTAAAAAAATTCAAAACTTACAAAAAAAAATAAACTTTTAAATTATCAAAAAAAAACATCTGAGAAAATCAAAAGTAAAAATCAGTAAAAAGTTATATATTAATAAATTTTTATGAATTATATGAAAATGAAATTTTATGCATCACATATTAACGATTTGATTTTTACATGTACAAAATTTAAAAAAAAATTTCGTGTGAGTGTTTGTCTATACACACACAAATATATATATATATATACATATATATATATACATATATATATATATATATATATATATATGGGATTGACTCCAGTGAGATGACACATTATGGTGAGATGACATGCTTCGGTGAGATGACACAAAGCTCACCACACTACACTACAAAGCTCACCAATGGACAATGCAAAGCTCACCTAGAAATAAAGTAAATTAAAGCTCACCACTTTGAACACCAAAACTCACCTTTTTTTAAATTTAAAATATTTAAAATTAATAAAAAAATAAAATAGCAACACTAGTCAATCACCGGTCAGCGGCGGTGGTTGCCGGCGACAGGGTGGCGGAGGATTCCGGCGACCGGCGGCGGCAGCGGCGGATTCCGGTGACTAGCGGTGGCGGCAGATTCCGGCGACCGGCGACTGGCGGCGGATTCCGGTGGCCGCGACTGGCGGCGGCGGCCGATTCCGGCGACCAGCGGTGTTCGGCGGCGGCAGGTGGCGGTCAAAGGTCTCGGTCAACGGTCAAAGTCCAGTCAGCACCCGTTTCTTTGATTTTATTTTTTCAAAAAAAATTCAATGTGTTGAAAAAATATGGTGAGCTTTGCCTTACAATTTGGTGAGCTTTATAGTTGTCCTTAATGAGCTTTGCAGTTGGCAGTGGTGAGCTTTGCGACATTTGACCGTAGGATGTCATCTCACCCTAAGGTGTCATCTCACTGGAGCTTTGCATAATAGCCACATATTTTGTGGGGGGCTTACGGCGGGGTTGGGGTGGGGGTGCAGGGGCGGGGGTAGGGGGGGGGGTTTAGGGGGTGGGTTAGGGGGGTAGGAACCGTCAATTTTGCGAACGGAGCACCGGAGGTGCCCCAAAATGCCAGTGGCACTGGAGTGGCACCGGATTCCAGTGGCACTGGAACCGGGCCGATATATATATATATCTATATCTATGTATGTATGTGTATGTATGTATCAAAACAACTATTTTCAAATAACTAGTTTTATCAAACATTTTTAACTATCAACCAACTAATCCTGCCGGACAAAACAGCTAAATTAAATAGCTATTTAGAACAGTCGACAGAAACAGCGAACAGCCAACAACCGACAACCAACCTCCAAAGTCCAAACAAAGCCTATATGTGATTCGAATAATAACTTTGTAGTATAATGCATACAAGAGTAGGTAGCTTTCTTCGTTTCCCTTATTTATTTCAGTTAGACGGAGTAGCCTACAACGTTTCTTATATTTATTTTAGTAGACTAGTTAGTTTACTCCGTTTCCCATATTTATTTTAGTTGACGGATTCGCCTACTCCATTTCTTTTATTTATTTTACACGTAAAAAGTCATACTTGGCTATAAAGGAATACTTTGAAACAAAAAATAAAAATAAATAACAACAAATTTATTGATAGAGTACATGTGATTCACTCATAAAAATAAGATCACAAAACACATAACTAATTTATTTTGTGAATAACATAAAATAAAAGCTTTGACATAATTATTACTCGTTTCCATGTCTACGTTGTCGGTAGTCTATGTTATTTTGATAGGTCAACTCCTCAAAAGCCATAGAAGTTTCCTCAGTCCACTGAATGGCTCCTTTCTTTAATTGTATTATTTTTTAATATTTTTTGCTAATATTTTTGAAGAGACGATGTTGGTCAAACTTTAAGTTCGAAGGCGATAAAATACAAGAACACTTTAACTTAAGTTATAAAATACGGAGTAAAAGATTTGTACATGAAAGTAGTTACATGGTTGCACCCATAATTTAAATATGTTTTTTTAGAAACACGTTAACATATGTAAAAATATATAGGTAATTTTTTTTCTCCAAGTTCATTTGATAAATGAAATATTAATAAATTTGATCAATTTCGGGTCTAATCGGTTCTGAACTTAATCGGGTTTGGGTTAAATCGGTTTCGGATCTTAATCGGGTCTGAATACATTTGATTCGGGTTCAGTTCGGTTCGAATCATTTTGGATGTTTGGTTCTATTTCATTTATTCAGTTTTCGGGTCAATTCGGGTTCGGTTCCGAATTATTCGATTCAGTTATCATGTTCCAGGTTAATTTTGACAAGTCTAGTTGCGCCTCTCCACTAAAATTGACGACAGACGACCACGAATCTAGGCGGATGCTCTAAAGTCTAAACGACCATACTCCGCCGTGCTTCTCAACCGGAAAGAAATCCACCTCCGCCGGGAAAAGAAGAATGCCCGGTCCGGGCCCGCATATGATCTACACGCTCGGATCTGGGCAGGCCCTGACAAGCATATCCAACGGCCGGTTCAGTCCGCACCACTGTCTCACCTACTGCATCAATTCCTTCTTCGGGCCGGACATCGGGTCCTTCTGCGAGTGGTTATCGTCCACACTCGGTCTGGGCGGGTATTTGGGCTCATCCATTGAGCCATGGATCCACGACCCATTCTACTATATCCTCATTTTGGGTTTCCCGCTTTCCCTGCTCTACAGCAGAGCCTCCAAGTTTTTGCTCCGCAAAGGGTTTCTTGATTCCGTTTCTGGGGTCATTCTCAAAGCTCTCATACATTTACTGAGTACTGAATTTTTTTTCTAATTGATAGACTTATATATAAATATTGAAACTTTGTGGGTTGTTATTAGGGTTCTGTTATGGACTGAAACCATTGCAAGGTATGGTCTCACATCGGTTGTATGGGCAATTGATGTGGGGTTTATAGGCCAAATGGGTTCCCTCACCTATCAGACTAGTCTTTTGGGTTGAGTTCTTCCGTTTGGTCGGTATAAGAGCCAACCTCGGAGTGGTGGCCCACGGAGTGGTGGCCTGGAGAGAGCCATCCGTGACCAACGTGGCCGTGACCAACGAGGACGTTGGTCCTTAAGGAGGGGCGAATGTTATGGACTGAAACCATTGCAAGGTATGGGACTTGTCCCACATCGGTTGTATGGGCAATTGATGTGGGGTTTATAGGCCAAATGGGTTCCC
>OOIL02000889.1:2857303-2942654 GCA_900332095.2 Cuscuta campestris
ATGTGGGGTTTATAGGCCAAATGGGTTCCCTCACCTATCAGACTAGTCTTTTGGGTTGAGTTCTTCCGTTTGGTCGGTATAAGAGCCAACCTCGGAGTGGTGGCCCACGGAGTGGTGGCCTGGAGAGAGCCATCCGTGACCAACGTGGCCGTGACCAACGAGGACGTTGGTCCTTAAGGAGGGGCGAATGTTATGGACTGAAACCATTGCAAGGTATGAGACTTGTCCCACATCGGTTGTATGGGCAATTGATGTGGGGTTTATAGGCCAAATGGGTTCCCTCACCTATCAGACTAGTCTTTTGAGTTGAGTTCTTCCGTTTGGTCTGTAACAGGTTCTGATTGGAAACAGCATTTGTGATTAGTGTTAATGATTAGAACAATTTTTTAATGGTGCAAATTAAAATTAAAAATGATTAATGTTAGTGTTTTGGATAATTTGCTTATTGTGCAAATTAACTTTGAAAACGCTAAAGTTAGGCATTTTTGATAGAATTTAGGATGGGTATGGACAACTGAATTCGGTAATAAGACACTTGGGTTGAACCATATTAAAAGATTGAATCCAATCGATTACTTAGTTCAACTCAAGAGCTTATATACCACCGATTGTTTTGCTCTTGAATTTCCGATGTGGGATGACACTAACAATTTTTAAAACGTTGCTTCGCTAATAAATGTTTCTCTATAAATATTGTACTCCTATGATCCTATCAAATTCAAGCTGAATAAAATTATTATTCTATCATGATATCAGAACTAGCTTTTCCCATAACTTTGTATCTGATTTTTCTTGTGTTGCAGGTGCCTCTTACAATGAAACAATGCTTTTTGTTAGTGGCTGCGGGTTCTATATCACATTTTTTCTTGGATCATTTGTTTGAGGTGAAGTTTCTCACCTCCGAGTTCTGATTACATTTTAACTGCAATTATATCATTTTAGTTCGTGGTTTGTTGGATTGGATTAGCCATTGTGTTATTTTTATTTGAATTTATGTTTTAAACTAATTTTTCATAAGTTATGATGATTAAAATCTTTTTTACATGAGTGTTGGATGTATGGGAGTAAGAATTTAACATAAATTTTTGGATGGTGTGAGGAATAGTGAATATTTGGTCAACACATATAGGATCATTGGAGTTTTTTTGGTAAACATCAATAGTCTTATGTAGAATTGATGACTTATTGTCTATTCTTTACTATTTCTTCCCTCTGACTCTAGTTTATATCCAAACTGATGGTTCAAGTTTCATGAACACGGGTTTTGGATAGTGTTACGTGCACAATCAATCCGAGGAAAAACTAAGTTTGGCCGAAGCCAATGAGGTGAAAAGTGTTTGTTTTGGGTGAGCTCATGAACGAAATAAATATTGGTCTATATGCATAACCATAAGCATTTCCCAAGTTCCCTTGTTGTCATCTGTATGTGCATTTGAAAATCACCCAATAAGAAAGACTATTTGACACTTAGAAGAACTGTGGTCTGTGGCATCAATGACCGCTTCAATGTGGTTCCAATGTGAAAAACCAACACTATGTTTTGTTCGTGGAATTCGATAGGAAAAGAAAAGAAAGATGTTTTCCCTCTTTTTCTCTTCAAAATGGAAGGAATGTTGTTTTTCTTTGTCTGAGTTCATTTCTTCTTTTATTTTCTTGTCCTTCAACTTTTCTTTTCTAACCAACCAAGAAAAATTGTTTTTCCTCTCTTTTTCTTATCTTTTCCTTTTCAAATTCCATGAACCAAACATAGTGTAAAACATTTCTACTTGGCTTTCGTTGTGGCATGTTTATTTTATACCATATGAGTAGTTTATTCTAAACATTCTGACAAAATAGGAAAATGGGCATTCTTCCATGTATACTTGGATACTGAGCACAGGTTGGTGGGACGGCCGAGCTCCCATTAACCCGGATGCTGTTGTAATACTTAGCCTTTTGTGCATATTCTTGATTGGCGGCTTCATGTACATTAACAGGTAGGCCTTTTTTGCTGACAATTCAAACGTCAAACACACCTATTTGTTTATACACCTTGGTTCTTTCGACATTGGTGTCCAATGTCATAATATGACATTGGGCCCATTTGAGGCCCCTACAAAGCTCTCACCCTTCAAATCCCAACCCTCTTCTTTGTGCAACAATCCACTTTCACCCAAATGAAGGGGGACCTGGGGGAAACCGTTTAGGATCGAACAGAGTTTGTAGGGATTTCAAATAGACTAGTGTTATATTATGACATTGGACATCAATGCCAAAAGAACTGGTTGTTAACTTTGTCCTTTTATTTTTTTCCGGTTCATGGTTGCATGGTATGGTGCAGAGTGAACACTCAAAAACAGCTCAAGAAACAGCACTATCGGTGTGTTATACTGATCCTGCTAGTCTCAATCTTGTACTGCATATGGTGTGGTAGCCAAATATACGTGGTGAGCCCTCGTCGACCACCGGTTGGGGAAGAAGCCGATTTAGGGGTTCTCGTGTTTCTTGGCATGTATCTTTTCCTTCCCCAGTGGCTCTGCATTCTCTCCATGAACCCAAGGGATTTGCAGACATCAGAAATGCTGCCACTCTGAGGAGGGTACGAATGACAGTGACAATTCAACCAAAGCTTCTAATGTGGAATGTGTACTTACAGATATTACGATGGTTTTGTTTTTATTATGATCTAGTCACGAAATGATTTCCGAAGGAAAATGCTAGAGTCACAAATATATAGTTCACAAACTTTCCTTTTGTGGATTTTAAATTAAAATATCATTTATTATTTGAGTGCATTTTATTTCTAGGAAAGCGTTAAAAAGGCAAGTTTGTGAATTTTAATTTCCAAATACTCCGGGTCATAAAAGTTGGCTTTCGAGGTTTAAACCTTGCCTCAAAACTAGGGGTGGGCATTCAGGTCCAGGAACCGCGGGTCGGAACCGAACCGCCAGGTTCGGGCCGAGTTAGGTCCGGGTCGTCTTTTCAAAAATTTAAAACGGTCCGGGTCGGTCCGGTTCCTATATATTTTAGGGCCGGTCCGGTTCCTCATTTTGAAATTGTTTGGGACCCGGACCGGACCGTTTTTTAAATACTAATATTATTTTTAATATTTTTTTAGTAAATATACGGTATATCCGCCTATTCCAATTAATTTTAGTAACTCTTTCGGTCCTTCCATATTCCAATCACCTAGGTTGCACGGGTTCGGCTGTTTGGTGCCGCCTCCCGCTCCGGAAGCGACGCGGGGACAGATTCGCCGGCGGGGACGGCTATTGGCGAATCGGAAACGCCTTGGTTGAAAAAGATTCGGCGGCTTCTTCGAGCTGGACGGAATCAGGAATTTGGGGCCGTACCCGGTACGAATTGGGCCATTTAATCATATTTTAATTTATTTTTTATTAAATTTTTTATGGGCTAGCCCCCTAGCCCTAGCCCCTAGGTATAGAATTTAGCCCACTAGCCCTAGTCTGCACTACACCCCTACTTCCAGAAGTTGCCGCGAGGTCGCCGTCCACTGTTCCAGAGCTTCCGGTGAGGTCTCCGTCCACAGTTCCAGAGCTTCCGGCGAGGTCGCCGTCCTGGCCTACATCCCTACACGTACCAGCGGACCAGCCATAGTTCTTCACTTCTTCCTTGAGTTCTTTCTTCCACCAAAATTCTTTCTTTGACCCATTTTAGTTGGCTAATTGACTTTGCAATTTACTTAATTAATTTTTCTTTGTTTGATATTACTGGAAATTTACTTGGCTAATTTTAGTTGTTTGATATTACTTAACTAATTTTACTAGAAATTTTAGTTTGATATTACTTATTTAATTTTAGTTGTTTAACATCTATTGTAACATTATTTAACTTGAACATTATTTTTAACATTTACATGCTTATACTTAATATTTTAATTATCTTTTGTTGCCGAATCCTTGCCGTCCCCGCATCCTTAAATTTTTAAAAATGCCGATTCCCGAATCCGTCCCCGTCCCCGTATATGTACCCGCACCCGTCCCAGTGCAACCTAGCCAATCACAGTGCAGAACCGCAGAAGTGCATAAGTCATGTTCAATAAATGAAGCTAATTTCCACTGAATTAGAAAAAAAGTGTATTATTGAATCAAAAGTCATTTGCATATTTTTGTGTGTGGAATATGGTTGATTTTAAAATTTTGTTTTTTGCAGGTTTTTTGGATTTTTTGGAAGCCATGAAAATTGTCACTTTTGCACTTTTTGAAACCTATTGACATTATAATGCCAAAATGTGGTTGTCTTCTTTTTGTTGTTGTTGTTGGATGATCATGGGGTGTATACTTTACTCTCATGCCCCTCTTTCTCATTGTTTTTTTCATTTATTCCTCTTTTTTGAACTTTGAAGGCATTATTCTATAATTTCTATTTGTTTTGAAGAATGTAAGTATTATGACAGGTTCGGACCCGTTGACCCGTGGAATCGGCCCGTTTCAAACAAGCCGGGTTAGGTCCGGTTCCAATTTTAAAATTTTGAAAACCCGTTCCGGTCCGGACCGTTTTAATAAAAACAAGCCGAGTCCGGTTTATATAAATTTGGACTCGGACCGGCCCGTGCCCACCCCTACTCAAAACCCATCATCATAACCATTTTGATGACGAATCGACTTGGGGCGGAGGTTTCTCTTTTCATTCTGATTTTATGTGTAAAAGTGATGGTGCGTGGAAGAGTATGAGGTTGAGAACTTCCGATTTTTAATACAGAGTATCCTATTGGTCATCAAAAGGGAACAGTTCAAAATTTTTTCCTGTATGAATAAAGGGTTTAAAGAATTAGTGAATTTAAATTTTAGATATGACAACGGAAGAACAATGTTAAGTTGCTTTTTTAAGTTTATTGTTGCAATAACCGTTGAGATTTATGGAATTTAATGTTTTTAAGTAAATAATCATCAATACACACTAATTATCTTTGTAGGGCTAGTTCTTTAGGATTGGGAAAAAAGAGTTAACTGTTCAAAGAAACTGAAAGGAACTGGAAGAAAATGGAAGAAACTGGAAGGAACTGGAAAAACTTCAAAAAAATGGAAAAACCTAAAGAAAACTTTAAAAAAATTTATTTTAGTGTATTTTTATATTGTTTTTATAAATTGTTGTTGTTGTTGTTGTTGTTGTTGTTATTATTATTATTATTATTATTATTATTATTATGGGTTGTTGTTGTTGTATTATTATAATTACAACTGAATGCATGTTATGTGAACAAGGAATTGAAGACGTCAATCACCTGTTCTGGGAATGCCCTTTCTATAGGGAATTCTGCAGCAGAACACCGGAGAATACAAGGTGCAAAATTCAAGCAGGTAACTTCAGAGATTTTTGTAAAGTACTACGTAGTAAGTAGCAAAGGGAGCAGAAAGAGTAGAAGCATATGGACTGCTATATGGGTTGCAGTTTGTTATGAGGTGTGGTGATCTAGGAACAAGAAACTGAAGGGTAACACTACAATGAATGAAGCAACTGAGAACATATGGTTCCATACTAGATATATAAACAAAAAGCTGAATACTAATGATATAACATATGAGTAGAAACAATAGTACTGTATAGACCTATTGTCGTAGAATGTCAGGGAGTGATTGTATTTGGTTTGTTGTATGCCTTGGGTGCTTAATAAAAGTGTGTTGTGTGTTAAAAAAAGAATCATACTCTTGACTATTTAAAAGTGTAATTTGTACTAAATAGTATTAAAACATATGCTCTTTCCCAATGTAGTAACTTTTTTATTCTATTAGTAGTATTTGAATAGTGTCTAGTTGCATAAACAATAGCCAGTGATGGTGGAAATTTAATTTGAAAAATGTCTAGTGTGTTAGAATAAGTGCCCCTTTACTAGAGGGGGGGGGGGAGGGTGAATAGTGAGGCACGAGAATGTTTATAAATTTTCGCGGAATAAAAATCGTAGGGATAAAGTAAGAACGTGAAAAGTAAAGAGCGTAGAAAGCGTAAAGGGAGCACACCAAGATTTATACTCGTTCACCACAACGTACGTGTGGCTAGTCCAGTCTCCCGAGAGACTCTCTCGAGCTACACTACTTCCGCTAAGCTTACGAGTGCTTAACAAACCGTTACAACATGAGAACTCAAGTCCCACGAGCCTCAATACACTTGCTCGGAGATACCGCACTCCAAGACTTCAACCCGAAGGAAAATAACTTTCCTTCGTACAACCAAGAGAAGCAAGCTTTCCTTAACGTGTATACAACACTAAAAACACTCGAGAACAGATACTCTCTTTTAGAGTGGATATTGAGTAAAATATGTATGCTCAAGAACAACTCAAACTTCACACAATTTGGTTCTAAAAAGCTATGGAAAAAGATGTGATTTGAATGCAATGATAATATGTGTAATGTAAAGTGAATTGATTTGTAATGCAAACCCAAACACCCCTTTTTATAGTGCCTAAGTAGGCTCAAACGGATCAAAACATTTAAGGGGTGATTAGCATGATCTGCAGGAAATCAGCTTACCCAGCGATGTATGAAACTACCCATCGTTGGTAAGCCATTTTTCCTTCAGTTTTAAAGACAACGGTCACCTACCCATGGATGGGTAAGAACTTCCTATCGCTGGGTGGGAGGTTGACTTTCAAACAAGGAAAGAGTCAGGCTTAAATGCCTTACAATGGTCGACGCCTACCCATGGATGGGTATATCCTCCCATCGCTGGGTAACCAACAATGTGTACACACCCCATCGCTGGGTCGGGGCATTCTGCCTCGTGTTTATATTGAACCAAGGCTTGGACAGCGATGGGTGGAACTCGCCATCGCTGTGTGGCATGGCTCTGGAATCCAACTGAGCTAAAGACCGCTTAACTATGGATGGGTAATATCTCCCATCGCTGGGTGGCATGGTTCTGGAATCCAGCTGAGCTAAAGGATCACTTACCCATGGATGAGTAATATCTCCCATCGCTGGACGCTTTGTGGCCTGGTTCTGGAATCCAGCTGAGCTAAAGGATCACTTACCCATGGATGGGTAATATCTCCAATCGCTGGGTTGATGGCTAGTCCAGAAACTTATGGTTTTTGCCTGAACCATGGCCTAGCCGACCGGTGCTGAAACCCGACCGAAAAATGTGAAGTTCTCCAAAATAAAAATCAAGTGTTTAAAACACTTATTTCATGTATTGTGATGTCAAAACAAGATTTGTAAGTTGAAAACCACGTCGTTAAGGTAAAAACCACGGTTGACCAAGTCAACGCAGTACACGAGTGGTTTTTACCAAAAGACAAAACCGAAAGGTGGTTTTCATGATGTTTTGATTGGAGAACCATTTAAATGTGCTGCCCAGAAGTAAAAACCAATCATAAAATGTTTAAAACCACTTGGTATGCTCGGACGCCAAAAAACCAATGCCGATAACCGAATGCTGAACACCGGTTTCAGAAAGCCGAAAGTCGGTCTCTAAAAGCCGAACGCCGGATGACTTGGTTTTTGGTTTGGGTGAACAGCAAGTGTTTTAGGCTTATTTAAAACTTGTGAAAAACATTTTTGATGATGCATAAACAACATTTTAATGCAATTAGTCTAGAAAGCCAAGGTGTGAAGCTTGGGTCGGTCTTGATCACATTGTGACTGACTCAACGGCACTAAAACCTACGGTCTTCGTTCTTGGTCTCTTTTAGCTCTTGTTCTCTTGCTTTCTTCTCATCTTTATTTATCGCCTTGTATATTCAACAACTTGTCTCGTTCACGGCAGTTTGGCATTATCAAAATCTGTCATAAAAACGAACACGGTTTTAGTACGATAAAGCAATAAACCCGTATTTCAACATAGTGGCAGTGGAGATTTAATCGAACAATATCAGTGGACATTGAACAGTGGTACTACATTGGGAATACTAAATTGGAAAATTCGCTATGTTTTAATACGAACAGGGAATACTACATTGTTTTAATACGAAAATTCGCTATTGTTATTTTCAAGTTTTGATATATGACAAACACATTGACAACCATATTTTTCTTATATCAAGAAAGAAAAGAAGCATGTCAAGAAATACAAGTCGTTCAATTAGTGTTCAATCCCTACGCATTTGTAATAGTGAAGTAAATTAAAAATTTCCGAAGACTTTTTATTTATTTGAGTCGTAGGAAATTTTGTAAGGATGACAATATTTTTTACTCAAAACAAACTATTTGTTTGAGGGTATCAGATAAAAATATTTTTTTATTGAGTGAGTTAAAAAATAAAATTTCCCTCTCTAAAAATATCTCTTTTGAGTCAGTTACAAAATGTTTATCAAAATTTTCATTAAACATTTTCATATATAAACAATTTTTTTGCTAAGAAAAATATCTTTTAAAATAATTTTCTTGAACATCGTTCGACATACAAAATATTTTTGGATCTCATTCCTACACCCATCATCTCATCATTCAAATGTATTTGAATTCATTTGAGATGATAGGGAGCCTATTTTACATGTTTATTTGTTGGGAACCAATAGGAAGTTGACAAATATACTTCATCATCTCGCACTTGGTTGTGTTCTTTCTGTCTATGGATTATTCGCGACAAAAATTGATTTTCAGATTTCCTTAAAATTGATTTTTTACCTCTTGTGCAGAAGGGTTTTGCCCAAGCATTTAAAATCGAGTTTTCACTTATTGGAAAAATCGATTATCATTTTTCGCCTAGAAAGATTTTTGGACAGACTAGAGCCTTGTAATCGATTTTCCCCCTCATGCAAAAATCGATTTTTTGTCCGTTGCACCTCTTCATAATCTTTTCTCTTGCTCCGATGACATATATCTCTTCTACATCTATATAAATCGTTACAAAATTTGTAAATCCTTAGCCAAATCTCTGATAAAGAAAACTCCCTAAATTGGAGCAAACATATGTCATATCCTTATAATAGGAGTTCAAATTTAAACTCCTCTAAATATGAGTAATTAAATAAGTAATAAATGATGCTGATGCTATTCGATCAAATGAGGGAGAACTCGGTCGGCCGTGCGATTTCTGTGGGTTGGAGACGGCGGTGTTGATCTATGCTCTAGGGCGCATGAAATTCCTTCCTGGTGACCATCTCTTACACGTACGCATTCGTCTTCTGCCAGAACAGCAATTGGGAGTTTCACTCGCTCCCTGGCCACATCTGTCGAATTGCTTGCGATTTTCGGGTTCTAAGATGTCGGAAAAGGACCTTGTTGGCGATGATGGGCGAAGATACGATGGAATTTCATATTATCTAGTTTGGGACTCTCTTACTGCCATCAATTTCACCCTTTAATTTTACATTTTTAATTTTGTTAGGTAGTTAAAATTGAATGAATTTAATTCTATTATAGATTCTTATATCAATGTACATGGTTTATTATCATTCTAAAACCCAATATATTTGTAAGTTTATGATACACAGTGTTGACTTTGCAGTAGCAAGCTTAGGAGGAATAGAGGATTATGATGGAAGAGCAACCGCCAATCAAGATCTATTTGAACAGATACAAACATCATGTATACCTAATTTGAGTAACTTTCAAGCATTTGTTAAGAATATTTTGATTTTGTTATTTTCATTCGGATTATTTAAATGACCTCAAAGTACTTTTTAAATTACATACGTGGCTTCAATACAAACTGTTGGGAAAAATATTATAGATTTTGATGATGATGTATTTAGAATGTAATAGGGACTTTAGGTCTCCCCCAATATTCAATGTAATTTTTCTTTTTAGAAATATTGTCAAAACCGAGCTCTTGAGATTTCCAATAAAGCTGTGATATTTCTTTAAGCGTTTTGATGCCTGAAGACTCAATCAAATTCAGTGATATGGAAATTGGATATCTTGATCGGAAATGTCAGAGACAAGTAAGGATTTCTCAAGCAAATGAAAATCCTCTAATCTGGAAGGCTACATAAGAACCGGATGTCTCGCTACAACCCGCTGAAGGCTAAGTTATCCAAATCGGAAGACTAGCGCGGATCTCTTTCTCACCCGGAAGTCTGAGAATGACTCCTCCGGATTTGTCAGCTAAGAATCGGAAGACTCATTGAAGACCGGAATTCTCAGAAAGCGGACAAGTGAGAAAAGACATAGAAAAATTATCTAAGTCTTGAATGAAGAAATTCCACCCGTTGGTAAGGAAAAATCAATCCCTTGATTTTCAACGGCTAGATTGAAGATAATTATGCTGATTCAAGAACAAATTACTCGAAGACAAAGTCTGGACCTCTAAAATTAAAGAGCCTGCCCAGAATTCCTAAACAAGCACTAGAAGACAAACAGAGTAAAGTGCTACAGTCTGAATTGTTGAACAACAGCTAGAAGACGGATTCTCTGAAAAAAGGAATCCCTCCTCAAACAATTGGGTACGTCCAAACACCCACTTCAACAAAGAATCTTCAAATCACAATCTTCATTCAAAATTGAAGCCAGCAAATGCAACGGATAGTCTATGATGATTCAACGGATAGATTATCCAATCCAGCTACAAATAGCACCCTTGGAAGACTGGAGAAGTGTGTGAATATATAGACAACGAAGCAATCTCTAAATAACAAAGCTATCACATTCACAGTTAGCCCAAAAAGCTTGATAAAGAGAGATTTCTAAACTCCTTATCCAGAAGCAAACTCCTCCTTCTTCCAAAGAGCTATAGTGTAAACACTTGAAGGTTTCCTTGCCTCAAGTACCACACCACGTTGAAGGATACAACTTTTGATCAAACTTCTTGATTAAAAAGGGGTAGGTCAACTTTCTTACAAGTTGATCTTGTAAGTCCTATTGTTCGGACGTTGCAGTTGTTGAAGAAGCGTGACCTTCGAAGGAACAACAAAGCCAGCACGAGTGCAGTAGCAACATTGGCCTTGCGAAGATATACCGTGCAGAAATTCACACAAGTGTAATTGTTGGTTCATTATTCAACAACCAACTACATAGTGGATTTTGAGGACGTAGAAGGATTACCCCACCTTCGAACCTCGTTAAAGTTTGCGTGTCTCTCTCCTTTATCCTTACTCTTACTTGCAATTACATTAGCTGTGAAAACTAACTCATCCATATTGATTACTGCTCACTCTACCCACCTAATTGCGCACACAATCTAAAGTTCACAAGAACTCTAGATTAACACTTATTTTCACGTTTTCAAAAGAAACGAAAAAGATTTTAAATCTGTAACAAAGTCTATTCCCCCCCCTTCTAGACTTTGTATTTCACCACTTTGGGACCACCACAAACAATCAAAGTTGGGCAAATGAAGCATCCATATGTTGTGGAGCAGATAGGATATTGTTGCAAAGATGATCATAGACTTTTGGTATATGAATACATTCCTAAAGGCAGCTTGGAGAATCATCTCTTTGGAAGTACATTTTACACTTTAGACCATTTTGCTTTCCCACTCATTCATTTTGGCTATAGTTTTATTCTAGCAAATCAAAGGTACAATTTTGTTACCCTAAAAAAACTTGTTTTTTAATTTTGATTATTGATTTAGAATGCATATACGATTGAAAAATGTTTTATATTAAAATTATCTAATTCAAGGCCTATTTACCTTTGTGTGACATTATTAACTTGCATCTAAAATAATGCATGTGAGCATTTGTGACATTATGCATTGTCATATGTGACACTATGTGGGGCAGTACTGGGTATTATATTTTTTTGACACTGTAATTCGTGGTTAATGTGGTACTATGATATCAACATTGGTAAGAAATTATTCTAAATAGAAGTAAACATATGTCATTGGCTCAAAATAGGAGTTCAAATTAAATTTCACTAAAGAGTAGTAATTAATCAATTTTTGTTTTTCAATCACACTGAGGGTACAAACTACAAAGCACCTACTTTTTTAGCAATCCAAATTATTGTTCCCTTCTTCAATCTCAACAACCACCACCGATCACCATCTTCGTTACATCTCAGTTGCAACCCCCGCCACCCTAATTGCAATCGCCGCCACCTCCTTGCCTTGACGAAACCCACCGTCTCTCCCTCCGTGATCTATCCCCACCATTGCATAAAAGAAGAACACAAATGCCATGCTTCCATGGAGTTTGTCTGACGACGAAGAGACAATTTTCCAATATGCCTGTATTTAAGAAAATTGTTCTCATTTTTCTTGTAACATTATGCAGTGTCATAAATGTCCTTATGTGGAGATAAGTTTGGCAATGTATATTGTCATATTTGACATTATTTGTAGCTATTGTTGACATTGTATCGCAAGTGTTTTCCCTTTACACACATTATGGCACTAGTGATGGTTGCATGTCTTGGTGGTGTCCACAGCGAAGAAGGAGACTTAGGCTCTGTTCCGTTCAACATATTTTTTCTGATCTAATCTGATTTTTTGTAGTTTTGATCTGATCTGATTTGATTAGTTCTGATCTGATCTGATTGGATCTGATCTGGTCTGATCTGATTAATTATGATTTGATTTAAAATTCAAATCAATAATTTGATTTGACTTTATAATAACGTTTAAAAATTGAAATGATAATTCATATTATAATATAATTAATATTTTTTATTTTATGATTATTTTTTAATAAAGTAAAATTAGTTAATTCATATATTAGAATAATCATTCATATTATAAGGTAATAATATTTTTTATTTTATGATTATTTTTTTGTGAAATAAGAATATTGATTTAATATTTTAATAATTACTTCATATATACATTAGAATAAATATTTAATTTTTATATACATTAAAAGTAATTAAATTTAGATAATCAATATAGAGAAAAGATAGTATTTTTATTTAAATATCTCATCCCTATAAAAGATTAAAACTTTAGAAACTCAAATTATAGGTAACATTAAATTTTTTTTAAAGTAGAATTAGATTGACATTGTCAATGTATTTTAAAAATTATTTTTTCGACGTTTAATAATTAAGGATTACTTTCTCAGTTTTCTATTTAACTTGTTTCTAAAGTTTATTCTTTTTCATTTTTAATAATAATAATAATAATAATAATAATTCTTGATGGGATCTGATCTGATCTGACTGGATCTAATCTGATCTGATCTGATTGGATTTGATCTGATTTGATTCGATCTGATCTGATCTAAACTGATCTGGTCTTATCTGATCTGATCTAATTTTAATAAAAATAAGAAAAAATGAGTTGAACGGAATGGGGCCTTAGTGATGTCGGCAATGACATGGGAAATCACTAACAATAGCTAATTGCACCACAGTGGGACACGAGAGACGAAAGGTAGGGGTGTGTGTATGTTGGTGGCAGTGATAGGAGTAGGAGAGCATGACGACATGACGAAAATGGTCGTGGGGCAAAGAGTGATGGCGGCATTGGCAGCATGGGTACAGAGTCGGCGGTGTCGGCATGTAATATAGCTCGGGGACATTTGGGAGTTGAGTTTTTTTTTAAACTTGTAAAAGAATTTAGTTTTATTTGTACGAAGTAAAATAATATTACTCCTAATTTGTAAATGGGTTGCCTAATGATTTACTACCATCACCTGGTGCATTTCAAGATAGACTTGCAAGGGCAGTCCCTTAGTGCCATGCATTTCACTGCAATTTCGTGGTTTACATATGGAAAGGGGCGGATAGAGAAAGGAGATCAATTGGGTGAGTCAACAACTCCTATTTTGGGAGTTTTATATTTCAACTCCTAGTTTGGGTTTTAATCAATGTTTTATTCCTATTTTTCTCCTTAACTATTAATTTCGTGTTTTATTCCTATTTTTCTCCTAGTTCGTGGTTATGACTCAGTCGATTATACTATGTCTCGATTTTGGATCTATGAAAGTATCTTTCAATTTTGCGTCTCCAAAAGAGCTGTTTTTTATTTTGGTTCTGTGAATGCAAGCTTTCGTTGAAAATCTCTAAAAATTCTCATAGGAAAAACTGTATTACTTTTTTTTTAAAATCTAAATCTCACCATCAATTTATATCAAAAATCTTTTGTTTTACATATCCTTGATGTGTAGATTTTCCACTAGACATTGCTTGCCAAACACCTTATACATTTCAAGAAATTATGATGTAAGAATATGCTGCTTTGTGTGATACTTTTCCTCTTTTTTTTCTTCTTTAGCTTTGTGTACTTCTATACTTCTCTTAAAACTTTTACTACCTTTGTTTCCATATCTGTTATTCATCTTGACCCGTACCAAACATACGTACTCCATATATGTTATTGGGCTGGTACTCTGTATATGTTATTTCACGCACCAAACAAACTTTTTAAGTATATGTTTTTTCTATTAAACCCCTAGGTTCATATATGTTATTTCACGCACCAAACAAATTTCAAGTATATGTTTTTTTCTATTAAACCCCTAGGTGTGTATGTGTGCATGTAATGTATGTATGTATATATGTATGTAATGTATGTAAGATTGTATGTAATGTATATATGTATGTATGTAATGTATGTATTTATGTAGTTCGAGAACAACATTTTCACACTACTACAAAAACAAGCAAATAGACTGCACCAATTGCATCGGTTATTTAAATAACCGATGCTAAAGGTCAAAGACATCAGTTATTACAAAAAACCGATGCTATTGATATTTTAAAAAGAAAGATCGAAAAACAAAAAGAAGCAATAACATCGGTTACTCCAAACAACCGATGCAATTGATCAATGGCATCGGTTATTTAAAATGACCGACACTATTGCCTCTTTTTATTTTTTATTTTTTTATATTTAAAGAACAAAGGCATCGGCTTCTATTGTAATAACAGATGCTTTAGAGCATTCACAATGGCAAGTAAGAAATAAAATGACACACGGTGACATGGAAAGTTTCAACCAATAAAAAACAATCCAGTCAGCGTGTGACATGAGAGTAGAGTGGCATATCATGCAATGGCAAGTCATTGTTTTTATTTATTTTACTTTTTTTACACATTTTAATTATTTAAATTTATTTTATTTATATTTTTTTCAAATAAAAAAATAAAATATTTCAAAACTATTTAAATTTATTTTGTTTATATTTTTATAAACTATACTCTTTTTAAAAATATTTCTTATTTACAAAAAAATAAACTAAAAAAAGAAAAGATTTAGGTTTTTTTCAAATTTACATTTTTTACATATTTCTTATTTCTACTACAGAATATTAAAAATAAATTTACTTAGGTTTTTTCCAAAAAAATACTTCTACTTTTTAAAAATATTTTATTTTATGGAGGAAAAAAAAGAATTCAAAGAATAGTTGCCTCCCCAACCGATGCTGATGACCTTTTGTCTTATTGAAATTTTTGAGTAAATTCTTTAAATAGTCCTTTATAACTAGGGGGTTTCCCTATTTAGTCCTTATTTAACAAGTATTGAATATTTAGTCTTTATTGTTTGGGTGCTTTTTCCTAATTGATCCTCCGTCATTCTTCCCGTCTCACTGCCGTTAATATGAGATTCTCCTCCCTCAGACTTCACTGAACTACGATTCACGCCATACTTAGGGTTTTCTTCATCTCTAAGCTTGGACGCCTTCACCCACTAATTTCTTCATGTCTGTGATTTCGGTAGACATCACCTACTGAATTTGGCGACTCAGAGCTTTTGATGTCTACATTTGAAGGTAATGGAAGTTAATTCTAACTTTATTTGTTCCTTTGCTCTTAAAATTTGTACGTGAATGTTGCGATAAAGAGCTTGGTCCTTTGCGACTGAATTGGTCCTTTGCTCTTAAAATTGCGATAAAGAGCTTGGTCCTTTGCTCTTAAAATATGTTCTTTTGCTCTTAAAATTCTAACTTTATTTGTTCCTTTGCGACTCAAAGTTTGGGGGCATATTTCTTTTTCTTTTTACTTAGTTGGGTAGGGAGGAAAGTAGTTAGAAGAGTGTTGCAGATGGAGCCGAAAAAAATTCTTTTTCTGTTTACCAGAAAAAAAACTCTTCATCTGAACCAGCGAGAATAAAGCTGATTTTTTAAACAAAAGTATCCTCTTTATACTTTGATTCAATTATACTTTAATTGGATTTTGATATGATACTCTAGTGCACTGATTTGGATTTCTTTTTGTAGGAACATTTGAACTGAAATTTAGGCTTGGTGGATCTGTTTGTATCGGAGGTGCGCTTCCGAGTTACGATGGCGGCTTTGTAAAAGTTGTTCATAATGCTTTGTTTGATGAGTGGGGTATGATGCTATTAAAGCATCATATTGAGGAATTTGGTTTTAAGAATTGGGAAGATATTAGTATATACTTTCAAAGTGACTCGGGATTAAAGGAGTTAGTCAGTGATAGTGATGCATGGGAGTTGGTTGCAATAGATAAGTTGCCGGCTGTAGTTGAAATTTGGGTGGCTACAACAAAGGTAACAGGGGATGAAAATGACACACATGCCACTGATGATGAGTACGATGATGATGAAGACCTAGATGATGAAGATTTTGAATCAGAATCAGAGGTTGCCGAGGACTTTGACGAGACACATGGTGAACAAGATGATTTCCTATTTGATTCTAATGTGGACAACACGGTAGAATTTGGTGGGCTAGGCAACATAGTATCAAATGAGTTACTAGAGAATGAGAGAGCTACTGAAGAACTACGATTCCTTGGGAGTGATGAAGATAGTTTGTCAGAAGGTGACGGGAATGAAAAGGTGCAACTTCCTGTTTTCAAAGGAAAAAGGGACTTGAATCCACACTTCTCGGTGGGTTTATTATTTCCTAGTAAGAAGTTGTTCAAGGAGGCAGTAAGTAATTATGCATTTAATAATGGGAAGTGTTTAAAATTCGATAAGAATGATAGCAATAGAGTGTATGTAAGTTGTGTTGATGGGGGTGAGAAGAGGAGGAAAAAGACAAAACATGAAGAGGAAAGTGCTAGCAATCAGCATAAGAGTCGGTGCCCTTGGAAGTTGAGGTGTCACAAGCTGTTGGGGACCACTGACTTTAGAATTACTTACTTCAATGACGTTCACGAAGGATGCAGTTGGAAATATTACAACAAGATGGTGAACTCCACAATTCTTGCAAAGAGATGGAAGGGAGAAATGAAATATCATCCAAACTGGAAGGTGAAAGACTTTCAAATGCGTGTACAAACACAAGAGAAGTGTCGCCTATCATACAAACAAGCTTGGAGGGCACTTAGAGTGGGGTACGCAGATGATCATGGACTTGCAGAGGAGGAGTACCAGATATGGTGGAGGTACTATAAGGAAATCATGATGACTAATCCGGGGACCTCTTGTCGAGTTAAATACATTGACGATGGTAGTATACAAAGATTTCAGCGGGTGTACTTTTGTTGGGAAGCTTGTCGTGAAGGGTTCAAAAGATGTAGGCAGATTATAGGATTAGATGATTGCCACCTTACGGGGAAGTTTGGAGGAACAATGCTAGTTGCGAATGGTGTAGATAGTAATGAGAATATTTTTCCATTTGCTTATGCCATAGTCGAGTCAGAGAACAAGGAATCTTGGACATGGTTTTTGGACCTTCTAACATTTGATTTAGAGCTAAATGATTCCATAGAACCAAGGTTTACCTTTATGTCAGGTATACTTCTATTAATACACTTTTTTATATAAATAAAGAAGCAATTGTGTATATTCTTAAGTTGTCTAAACATGCATATTTTGGTGCTTTACTAACTCACAGATAAGCAAAAGGGTTTGTTACCCGCGTTTGAGGATGTGATTCCACGTGCAATGCATCGATTTTGTGTAAGACATTTAGAAGGAAACTTCAAACATGCTGGTTTTTCAGGAAAAGCTCTAAAAGACATGTTATGGGAGGCTGCTAAAGCAACAACAGTGTCTCAGTTCGAGGAAGTTATGATGAGAATAAAGGATGAAGATGTTGATGCGTATGATTGGTTGGTTGATAAACAAGCTTCGGAGTGGTCCCGATCACATTTCCAGACTGCACCTAGGAGTGACATTCTGACCAACAACATTTGTGAGTCGTATAATAGAGTTTTGAAAGAAGCCAGGTCTCAAACTCTCATTCAGTGTCTTGAAAGTATTAGGGAAATGCTCATGAAAAGATTCTTTGATTTGAGGGAGAAGTCCAACTCTTGGAAAGGTTTGTTGTGTCCAACAGTGGCTTCCAAACTAGCCATTAATTCAAAATTAGCAGGTGCCTATACTGCAATTCAAAGTGACATATCTCTCTTTGAAGTTAAAGGATATAGGGCAAAAATGTGGGAGCGACATGTGGTTGATTTGGTTGAAAGGAGTTGTACATGCAAGAGTTGGCAGTTGACTGGGATCCCTTGCGCACATGCTATCTGTGCAATATGGATACAGAGGCAACAATATCGAAGAGAGGTGGAGGAATATGTAGACGACTACTATTTTGTAGAAACATATAAGGCTGTGTATAAAGGCTGCATTAAACCATTAAGGGGTAGAAATGAGTGGCCAGATGATGAAAGACAGCCATTGAACCCTCCTTTATTGGCACCCAAAGCAGGAAGACCAAAAAAAAGAGAAAGAAAAGTGTGGGTGAACTAACGAAAGATGGTAAAAAGTTGTCTGGTGTATTTACTAATAGAAGGTGTGGTAAGTGCAAAAAAGTAGGCCACAATAAGAAAACATGCCCTGAAGATCCAGAGGCAGTGGCAAGACAGGTACCCCAATGTCTTATTTACTTAATTCATGTTACTGTAAGTTGCTAACATTGTGATGTGCATAATTTTTTTAGGTTGCAGCAAAACAAAAAAAATCACAGAGAAAAGCTCTAAAGAGAAGGATGTTAAAGGCTGCTCGAGAATCTGCCCAGGAGGAAGCTGCATCCAACAATGTAATTCAGACAGAAGTATCTGCTCAAGAATCTACAGAACCTTGGTGGGCTGATTTGCAAGTTGATTCGAATCTATGGTCTGGAACTGACCAATTGAATCCAACTCCAGTGGCTCAAGACAGTGAAATCCAACGTTTTGATGTTATCCCAGCTATGAACAACATCCCAAATCAACACATGGTGCAACCCCCCATCTCCCAAGTATCTACTGCACCTAGTACTTCCAAGAAACAGAAGATGCAGGTTGTGAGGCCATATGTCACTAGGCCTACGTGCACACTGACGTCAAGGTTCAAGAACAATTCGAATGACCCGTTGCATGTGGACTATGAATAACGTCTTTTTGCTGTTTTTGGTGGGGTTTTTTGGCATAACTAAACTAGTTTTGATGGCCATGTTTTTTTGCTGTTTTTGGTAGGTTTTATGTACATGCATATTTGGCAAAACTAAAGCACTGGTTTTAATGCCCATGTCTTTTTTGCTGTTTTTGGTGGGTTTATGTACATGAAACTTCCATTTTGCTGTTTTTGGTGGGTTTATGTACTGGTTTCAATGCCCATGTCATATTTGGCCACTAGAAACTTTCATTTGTTAACAAAGTGGTGTTCTTTTACTTGCTCTGATCTGGTTTGTAATCTCTGGGCTTTGTTTGTTGTTCATTTGTATTTGGTACTGCTGTTGCGCAAGGGAACAAGGAATATGGAACAATATGCTGTTTATTCTTGCTGCAATTCAGTTTATAAAATACATTCTTGACCCAATCAATCACACAAAACATACATTAAATACAACATAAGAACACATAAAATATGAAGCATTACACTTTTGTCAAATCCCACATAAAATGTCAAGCATTACACTTTTGTCAATCCTAACAGTACACACATACACTTACACATAACATACATTAACCAATCCACAAAAGGCTTATCTTAATTCCTTCCAAAGTACACACATACGCTAACACACAACACACAAAACCCAATCAGCAAATGAGTGATTTTAGTGCCTTGTTTTGGTTGTTTAGCCTTTATCTGCTGTCTTAGTTGCTCGTTTTCCTCCTCCGCAGCATTGATCCTCTTCAACAAGCCAGGAATAATTTTTATCGCTCTGTCACACATTGGAGGATCAATCCACTCCCACCTCTTGCATTTACGCCATCCCTATACATAATTAGCATTATATTCATAAATCTAACCATATCTAATACAATTGACATTTACACATTCCAAAGGTAAACATCACTAACTTTTTCATTACTTATCCAAAATCTTCTTCCCGGGTTGCTATCAGTCCATGCAGTCTGAATTCTCATTTCATTGCCACAATTACATTTGGGAACTTCAAGCCAATCACCAAAATGTTCAATTCTTCTAGACGAGGCCGACGATGAATGATTCCCATAGCTATCAAACCCAAACACAGTCAATTTCATAAAAAAATGCACCGTTACAAAATAAGATGAAAAAATGACACCAAATTTGATAAGAAAAAAGCTAAGGTTGAAAAAAATAAAAAATCCAAAAAAAAAATAAATATAAAAAAACAGGTAGGGTTACATAAAGTTCACGAAAATCAAAAAAAAAATTACAAAAAATAATAAAATATCACCAAGTTCAAAAATTTTGATTTTATCCTCTATCGAGGCACCATTCTCAATGCCCACACAAATGAATTCAAATAATTCTCACAAAAGCTTTACATTAGAAATTACAAATTGAAGTAAAGAAATTGAAACTAGAAACGTAGAAAGTTGGAATTACACAAGAAATACCTTCGGTGACCCACTGACATTTGCGATTTCATAGCCCCAATTCTTGCGATTCTCTTGCCCTAGCTCTCAATCGACGATTGTGGAGAACGGAGAACACCGCTGGGTATATAGGCGTCAATAATAGTGGGGTGAAATTACGTTATTACCCTTCACTTAACTGCGCTGGAACGGGAAAAATGACGGAGGACCTTTTCTGGAATGGTACCCAAACAATAAAGACTAAATATTCAATACTTGTTAAATAAGGACTAAATAGGGAAACCCTTAGTTATAGTTATAGTTATAAAGGACTATTTAAAGAATTTTTCGTGTGCAATTCTGTAGATCTACTCTCTCTCTCTCTCTCGATCTATGTCGCCGTTGCCTCTTCCCTTCGATGCCACTGTCTTCGTCGTCCTACGCCTTGTTTGTGCAGATTCCATCTTCGTCATGGTCATCTAGGGCGTGTACCTCCCTTCTTCGCTGTTGGTCATCGTTGGTCGTCGTTGGCGTCACCTTCTTCTCCCTTCGCCATCATTTCCCTCTCGCCGAGCACACCCTTGTCTGCGACTACGTACCACGAGTAGCTACTTGATTCGATCCCCAGATATTTCCATTTATACATTCCCAATTCAATTTGCAATCGGATAATTTGCAATTGTTGGAACCCTAGAATCTAATTCCCAACAAACCTGTCAACATTAATAGAAATTAGGTCTGATCATTGTTTATTGTGAGATGATCTGTTTTCTTAATTCAATGGTAGTTCTATATATACAAATGTCTCTAAATTTCTTATGTGTCCCTTTCTGTGCTAATTAAGCTCTTTTGGGTTCGATTTCATTTTGGGCAGGTGATATTCTGCGCGAGCTTGAGTTGGAGTGCCAACGGATCGACTCTTTTCAGTGGATATACAGACGGTGTCATCAGAGTTTGGGTGGTAAGACCCGTCACTCAATACTAAACATGACAATAAAAAATGCTGCAAACAGAAACTGTAGACCGTTGATTTGATATCGTTTAGAATTCTCCTATTTTCTTGTCAAGGACACTATGCCTTTTCTTTGTGTTTTTAGACAAATATCTGCTCGGTAGAAAACCGATGCAAAAGGTCCAGAAGACCGATGCTAAAACCTGTTTTTGTAGTAGTGCTTGTGTCGGTTTGTATGTGTGTAGTCTTTTCTTAGATTTTTTATTATTTAGTTAGTTGAGTCAATTATGTACCTCCATAGTTTAATGGTTTTGGAGTAACATGTATAAATACAGAGAGAGAGAGAGAGAGCAGTATAGATGATGATGATGATGGTATAGAGTTTGAAAAAAGTGTACATTCTTCTCCTCATAGAGAGTTTGAAACAATTTTTCATTTCTTCATAAATTGATTGCAGAGTTAAAGGGGCAATATTTAAGATTATGATATCTAGAAGCCATTTGATCCCTGAAATCATTAATTGATTGAATCTTTTTACTTAACTATATTCCATTGATTTTCATTGCCTCTATCTAATGCTCTGTGAGATTGTTAACCCAAGAACCAAATTGCCAAATGTTGATTTTATATGACTTCCTCATTTGCTTGTAGAATTTTTTGTTGATGTGTTCAGGCAATTGACTTCCTTTATATTCTTTCAGTTGCTTTTCGAACCAAGGTCTTCCACCCAAACATCAATAGCAATGGCAGTATCTGCCTTGATATCCTTAAAGAGCAGTGGAGTCCAGCCTTGACTATTTCCAAGGTTTGCTCTTCTTCCTCTGGCTTTTATCTTGAATGTTCAGAATACTATTAGAGTTTTTTTTGAATGTCAGTGTATGTTGGGGGGACTGGGGATGGGGGGTGGGGTGAATTCAATCACTGGAATGAATAAAAGTCTTCAAAGTTTTTCAACAGATGGTGATGTGTTAAGTCCCTGTGTTAAGTAGCTTTCTGTAAACTGTGTAAAGTAAAAGATTGGCCTACACATACAGTTAAAGAAGAAAAAGATGAGCAAATTAGAGCTAAGTGTGCTTTGAATTGAAAGCTGTTGGTGGCACACACTCCCATTTTATAGTGCTTTATATAGATTTTCTGAATGGGTTGAGTTGCTCCAACCTAGTAGGATAGATTGGCTAAGTTTGCTTTATATAGATTCTCATTTATGCTTCAAGGTATGTGCCCTCCCTTATCATCCTACACACACTGCGTTCATCCGCTTAATGTGTTATACTCTTCCTGTTATGTAGTTCAAAACTTGTACTCCGGAGTATATCTCATTGATATTCTCCATAATTGGGGTTTCCATGTGCTTAGGCTGCTTATGCCTGCTGATGTGACATTTTATGCTAGATGATTGATATTGCCTATTCATTTTTATAACTTTTCACTGCTCTGTAATGGCCATTTAGCTTTTAGGTCATTAAGTCACACGCACGCATTGGTATTAAACTAGATTAAATAATTTTAGACAACAATCACCCGAGGTTTTGCTATCAGTTCTATTTTTCAGGTGTTCCTATGTGAGATGTTATTTTTTCAGCTTATTGTAATGAGAAACATTGATGCGAAAAAGGTTTCTTTCAGCCCAATGATGGAGAGTCCAATATCCGAGCTTCGAATAGTTTTAAACGGATATGTATTGAAGTTTGAGAATAACATTTTCAAGAAGACTGAAGAGGGTAATACCATCACAGTCGATTGTCTTCTAGATAAGAAATCAAAAATCACTATTGAAAGTAAGTTTTGCAATTCAATTTTGTTAAACATAAATTTCTATATTTACTAATATAAACACAATATTTGTTACTTCGTAAAGCGGGACGAAGATGACATGATAAGAGACACCATGGGTTTCAAGGATGATAATGTAATTAGCAACGAACAGGAGGATGCAATGATCAGGAATGAGCATAATGTAATCAGTATCGAACAGGAAGATGTGATGTTTAGGAATCAGGAAGGCGAACGTGAGGATGGGATGATCAGGAATGAGCATATAGTCACCAATGAACGAGAGAGGAGTCAGTTGACACGATTTTCACGAATGAGCGCCTCCGTACTTTTCTAGCAATATGCTAGATTTACTAATGAAAATTCAAATACAATCTGGGCCAGCAATACACAACGCCCAAATAGATCCAAACCACATGGGAAATATTGACAAACACAAAATTAAAGGATACCATTTCCTAAAGGAAGTCTCAGGTAGAATAGTTTCATACAACAGCCCAAGGTTTTCCACTCTTAACATTTATTTGCTAATTACACCATGCAGAAATTTTAGTGCCAAGATTTTGGTTCAGTACTTCAAAAGGGAACATAGATTGGTTGCAAACAATCATTCTTTGAAACTTTCAAGTTTTAGAACACTGGCATCATCAACTTTAGTTAGACACATGTGATAATGCTCCGAAAGGCTAGAATTGAAATCTGCAATCAGCATTTCCTTCCAAAACAGCAATGTCTTTTGGCCAAAAAGTTGGTGTTGTTGCAAGTCTGATTCATCATGAAGGAAAGTGATACCTGGCTTGGAGGTCCTTCTCTCAGAAAATGTTTACCAATAACAAATTACTAACTTCAACTCCAGTGGCATCATATCCACAGAAAATGATCCAAGAGAAGACTCCGCTTCTCTTTCATTGTCGTTTATATTCAGATTTAAGTGATGACTTCCTGAACCGGCTGAACGAGATAAATTGGCATTCTCAGCCCCACACCGCTTTCACTGCTTTTACTGGCTCCTCCAACTCCTTGAGAAGGAGTTGTAGCACTAGTACTCCGAAGAATGCCACTTTATCTCGTTCAGCCAGTTCAGAAAGTCATCACTTAAATCTGAATATAAACGACAATGAAAGAGAAGCGGAGTCTTCTCTTGGATCATTCTCTGGATATGATGCCACTGGAGTTGAAGTTAATTTTTTTGGTAAACATTTTCTGAGAGAAGGAACTCCAAAGGCAGGCACCACACTCCCAATTGACAGCTTGCTCGCCAAGTTTGAAGAGCTCCTTCATGATGAATCAGACTTGCAACAACACCAACTTTTTGGTCAAAAGACATTGCTAATTTGGAAGGAAATGTTGATTGCAGATTTCAATTCTAGCCTTTTGGAGCATTATCACATGTGTCTAACTAAAGTTGATGATGTTGGTGTTCTAAAACTTAAAAGTTTCAAAGAATAATTGTTTGCAACCAATCTATGTTCCCTTTTGGAGTACTGAACCAAAATCTTGGCACTAAAATTTCTGCATGGTGTAATTAGCAAATAAATGTTAAGAGTGGAAAACCTTGCGCTGTTGTATAGAACTATTCTACCTGAGACTTCCTTTGGGAAATGGTATCCTTTAATTGTGTTTGTCAAGATTTCCCATGTGGTTTGGATCTATTTGCGCGATGTGTATTGTTGGCCCAGATTGTATTTGAATTTTCATTAGTAAGTCTAGCATATTGCTAGAAGAGTACGGATGCGCTCCATCCATTGACTGATAGTTGTGCGGCTTAATGCCTTTTTTTTAAAATATCTTAATTTCTAGTTTTTTAATGTTAATTTCTGGTATTATTAATTACTATAATTTTTAAAGTAAAAAATGTATATTTTTAATTTAATGAAATATATATTGTTTTTTAATTAATAAAATATTTTATAATTAATTAATAATCGTATCTTGGTCTTTTAATTAACTTAAAGAAAGGTCATGAGTATTGCAGGCATATGGTAACTGGTAAGCATTTTATTACTCTAATGAATAGTAGGCATTTTATTAAACGGAGATAGAGATGTATGGTGGGAAGGAAAAGGTGAGAATTGTGGTGTGTGGCTCAATTTTGGAAGTATGGTGTTTATAATTGGGATAAAGCTATTTGTACCCCAACTTTTGTACCCCACTTTGTACCCCGCAGGTTTGCACCGACACTTTGTGTTGGTGTAAAACTAATTTTTGTTAATGCACCAACACTTTGTGTCTGTGTAAATTTTTGTTAATGCACCAACACTTATGTCGGTGTAAACCATCAAAAATTTGTGTATTACTGTGGTGTACAAATGAGGTATAATTTGTGGTGTAAGTGTAGCATGACCCTTATAATTGAAGAGGTAATCTTACGTCATTTTTTGGTATAAGATTATTATATCATTTCAATTGGAGTATGGAGTACCTATGGTGTTCCGGTCGTAAAATTGATTGTTTGTACTTTTCCTAACCCCTCCAATAAATACTCTTAGCTGGCCCTGTTCCCAACGTATTCCGGCCAATTTTACTATACCATATTTTGTTGACTTTTGGTCAATTTTTTGACCAAAACTTAGTGTAATGATTTAGGCAGGAGAGCGGGAGTGCTTTGTGGACGGGACGGGCGAGGGGGATTTACCGGGTAGGAATAATCAATTTTACAATTAAAACATCATAGGTGCTTTATTTACATTGGTGTAAGAATTTTACACCAATAAACTGGTGTAACAATCCTACACCAATAATGTTGGGCTACTACCTAAATTAACACTCTCTATTTACAGCTAGCGTTATACCATTAAAACTACTGCATTCTTTAAAACTGTGAGTGTTGCTAATAGGATTCTTTTTTTTTTTTGATGTTACTATTTTTTTTTTTTGAGAAAGTTAATTTTGAAGTTGAAAAAAAATCATTGCCTTACTTTATCACAATGATAATTTTTTGATATGATTAAATAATTATAAAACGCTTATAGAGTATTGTTTAATACTCCCTCCGTCGGTACACCTTGTTCTTACCGGAATTTATATGGTCTCTAATACGAAGTATAAAACTTTAAAAATTATATCTATATTTATACATAGATATACTCCATATGTGGAGTACTGCTTATTATATTATCCGTTTTTTAATATTCATTCATTATTATTGTTGTTGTTATGCTTATTGCGAGCAATATGTTTTGAGACTTATTAATAGTCCAATATTGTGTTGATTGAAAAAGAAATCATCGTTGTTTAAAATTGAATTGGTTATCTTTTATTTATGATTTTTGTAAATTCGAAATGTTTTAACAAAGTTGTATTTTTATAATAAAATAATTGTGCTTCTGTTTTAATGTTATTTGTGCTATGCATGGTTTGAGCATGATATGATATTCTACATATCTCTTTCAAAATAAAATGATGCCGCCGAATGACCTTGGGGTTCATCTCATAGCGATATCAAATTATTTAACTAAGCACAACCCGTGATATGTTCCGGTAGTATCCTGAATCATGCTCACCCCTAAACATATAAAGTACGGAGTAACATTTTTAGAGTGTTGCATTTCTCATTTATTGGTTATAGTTTTTCACAAGTGTTGTCTACTAATGTATCCAAATTTAAACTATCTGTTTAAGTTTACGATATTTGACTGAAGTTATTTTTAACATACCGGTATTTAAAAACTATATCAAAATATCTACAAAACCAGTGGTGACAAGACTATGTTTGCGCTCCGTTCACCTGATCTGATCTGATTTTTCAAATTCTGATCTGATTTGATCTGGTATGATCTGATTAGATCTGAAATGATTTGGTCTGATCTGATTGGATGTGATCTGATATAAATTTGATTAAAATTAAAATTAAAATTATTATAATAGTTATAATAATATTAATAATAGTATAAGTTAATAATAATAGTTCTAATAATAATAGAAATAATAATAACAATAATAGTAATAGTAATAAGAATAATAAGAATAGCAATAATAATAACTATAAAAATACTAATAATAATAGTAAAAATAATAGAAACAATAATGATAGAAATATTCAAAATAAAATCAATAATAATAATAGAAATAATAATAATAATAATAACAATAATAATAATAGAAATATTAATAATATTAGTAAAAGTTATAATAATATTAGTCACAATAATAATAATATTTATAACTATAATAAAAATAGTAATAATTATCATAGTCATAATAATAATAATAATAATAATAGTAATAGTTATAGTAATAGTAATAATAATAATAATAGTCATAATAATTGTAATAATAATAATAGAAATAATAATAATAGTAATATTAATAGTAATAATAAAAATAGTAATAATAAATATAATAAGAATATTAAAAATAATAATATTATTATTATTATTATTATTATTAGTAATAATAATAATAGTAATATTAATAATAAAAATAGTAATAATAATTGTAATCATAATATAAATAGTAATAGTAATAATAATACTAATAATAATGGTAATAATAATAGTAATAATAATAATAAAAATAATAATACTAATTTTTTAGAGCTAGTTTGATCAGATTTGATTTGATCTGATCGGATCTGATTGGATCTGATTTGGTCTAATCTGATCTAATCTAATCTGATTAGATCTAATTTTTAATTTTAACATTTAAATTTTTATAAAAGTGATTAATAGAAATAAAATTCAACATTGATTTTGAAGCATAAGTACTGTGAAAAAAATAAAATAGGCCCAAAACATAAATTTTCCACAGGGTCAATTTTAGTTTTTCATTTTTCCAGATTGGCCTTGTCTTAAAATAAGGTTTTGTTGCATTCAAAAAAAAAATAAGGTTTTGTTTTTTTAGCATTAAGGCTCTATTCCGTTCAACTTATTTTTTCTGATCTGATCTGATTTTAATAAGTTCTGATCTGACCTGATCTGATCTGGTGTGATCTGATCTGATTAGATCTCATCTGATCTGATTGGATCTGATCTGATCTGATCTGATTGGATCTGATCTGATCTGATTAGATCTGATCTGATCTAGTCTGATCTGATTAATTATGATTTGATTTAAAATTCAAATCAATAATTTTGATTTGACTTTATAATAACGTTTGGAAATTGTAATGATAATTCATATTATAATATAATCAATATTTTTTATTTAATGATTATTTTTTAATGAAATAAAATTAGTTAATACATATATTAGAATAATCATTCATATTATAATGTAATAATATTTTTTATTTTATGATTATTTTTTGTGAAATTAGAATATTTATTTAATATTTTAAGAATTACTTCATATATACACCAGAATAACTATTTAGTTTATATATACATTAAAAAATAATTAAATTTAGATAATCAATACATAGAAGAGATAGTATTTTTATTAAAATATCTCATCCTTATAAAAGATCAAAACTTTAGAAACTCAAATTACAAGTAGCAATAAAAATATATTTTAAAAGTACAATTAGATCGACATTGTCAATGTATTTTAAAACTAATTTTTCCGACGTCTAATAATTAAGGATTACTTTCTCATTTTTCTATTTAACCTGTTTCTAAAGTTTATTCTCTTTCATTTTTAAGAACAATAACAATAATAATAATAATAATAATAATAATAATAATAATAATAATAATAATAATAATAATAATAATAATAATAATAATAATAATAATAATAATAATAATAATAATAATAATAATAATTCTTGATGGGATCTGATTTTAATAAGTTCTGATCTGATCGATTGGATCTGATCTGATCTGATCTGGTCTGATGTGATCTTATCTGATCTGATTTTGACATTTTGACATTTTCAACTCCTTGTAGTTCTTGCGATTCTTTCTAGTTTTTTTCTAAATTCTTCCAGTTTTTTCAAATTCTAAATTTTTTCTTTCTAGTTTCTTTAAATTGCTAGATTTTCCAACTTCTTCCAGCTTTTTCCAATTCCTTCCATTTTTCTCCCTCTGTCCCGGAGTATTCGTCCAGTTTTGACTTTTGGAACTGTTCATCTAAGCACTTTGACTCATCAAATTCTCTCATTGTGTAAGCCTAAATATAGTCATGTGTGATCTTGTTTGATTTGTCTTAACAGATAGATCATTAATATATAATATCTATAATTTTTTAATATACAAATTACAAGATAAAATGCATTAAAGAAGTGTATTAGATGGTGTGTAAAAATGAAAGTGGACAAATACTCTGGGACGGAGGTAGTATTCAACTTTTCCAACTTTTTTCCAATAATGACCTAAATTATTTAGGTTTATTTTCATATTATCTTTATTATCTCAATAAAATAAAGATTTAATGTCACAATTTATTAAAAAGGTACTACGTATATCCTAGATATAAATTATAGTTACCATTATAAAGTCACATAAAGTTTTAAAATTTTAAATTAATTATTATATAATATTCTTTGTGATTTGGAAATTTTTGTTAACTATGTTTTTAAACGTGTTCGAGTCAACATTTTAAAATACTGACCAAAATAATTGTACACACAATTTTCTTTTATTAAGCATTTTATAAATTTTAAATGTGCATACACTAATAATTTTTATAATGTGCATGTTCTTAGAATATGTGAAATAATAAATGTTCATATACTAACTTAGTACAGAAAGAAAATAGTTGTGTCAAATTAATATTTTTATTTTTTAAATGTGCATATGTCGGATGCATATTAAAAACTACTTTTGTTGCATAAAAAATCTCTATTTAACTTTTATAAAATAAAAAAATATTAAAAAAGTAAAAAAAGTTAACTTTTTTGAGACATACAAAAAATGAACTACTAAAAGTTTTACATGAATGAATTGGCGCCTTTTCTTATACTCATTTTCTTTTTTTTTTTCCTCATTATTTTAGAATAGTAAACTTTACCTAATAAAAATAGAAAATTTTTGGAAATAAAAACGACTAAAACCCTTCTAAGTACTGACCCATAACATAAAAATGCCAACATTTTTATGACCTTTTTCCCTACCTTGTTTTAGAATAGTGAAATTTTTGTAATTAAAAAGAGATTAGAATATTCTTGAAAACAAATACAACTCGAACCTTTGTAAGAACTGACCCCAACCCGAGTCTTTTCTTGTTCTCTTCTCTGATTCGTCGTCACAGGTTTCTTTATTAAAATAGTTAATTTAAGTTCTTTTGAATGATTACTTAGAACCTTGTTGTTTTGATATTAGAATTGTTGCAAGTGACATATCTTGCAATCATTACTCCGTTAGTAATTACAATTTTTCGATAACTAGATAAAAATATAAATCATATTAAATTAATAATTTCTAATGAAAAATTAATATTATATTTACTACAACATTATTAGTCTATGTCAACCATTAAAAAGTGTTGCCAAAGACTAAAAAATTGTTGCTTTAGATCTAAGGAACAAAAAATTAGAGTTGCATGCGCCCTTGTTGTCTTTCTTTAAGGCAACCGTTTTGGCACATAAAGGCAATACTTTGTGAAGACAAGCTTATGAGTACATAGCTAAGGCAACAATTTTTTAAAGGCAACAGATTTTTATATGCCCAAACACATTTTTATTTGAATATTCATATGGATTAATAAAATAGCCATGAACATTTGAGAATGATTGATTTTGTCTCTAAATTCTTTAAAAAAACAAAATGTATTATGAGCTTTCACAAGACTCAATGAAGAATTGTATTTTGAAATATTTGCACTAAATAGCACTAAAACTTAAATCATTTCCCTAAATAGCACTTAAACTATTTTATTCCCTAAATAGTACTTAATAATGTCCATAATGTCCAGTGATGGCGAATATTTGCTTGAATAATAATGCATAATGACTAAAAGTGCTACATTGGGAAGAAAAACACATGTGATGCTAATTAGAGAAAGTCATTATGTTTTGGTGCTATTTAAGTAAATTCCTCTTGTATTTTCCTCGAGTAATTGTGTGGGAGTACATGTGTTTATATATACAAGTATTTCTAATCCTACATAAGGTAGGAGAGTATAATAGGAAACAATATATACAATAAATATAGAATACATATTTAACACAATAAATATAGAATATATATTTAACATGCTCTCAGCTACGTCGGCGTCGGTGGCGGGCGAATCTCGAGGCTCGTGCGAAAGTCTGTAAACAACGTGGACGGGAGTCCTTTTGTGAATATGTCAGCATACAATGAAGAAGATGACACATGAAGAACTCGAATCTGGCCAAGAGCCACCTTGTCATGAACAAAGTGGATATATACCTCAACATGCTTAGTGCGCTGATGCAGGACAGGATTGGTGGAGAGATATACAGAGTTGACATTGTCACAGAAAATGAGAGTGGCGTGGCGAAGGGGCTGATGTACCTCTAGAAAAAGATTACGGATCCAGCTAGTTTCGGCAACGGTATTTGCAACGGCGCGATATTCTGCTTCTGCGCCGGAACGGGATGTGGTGGCCTGACGTTTGGAGGACCAAGAGATTACATTGTCCCTAAGGAATACACAGTAGCCAGATGTGGACTTCCTAGTATCGGGGCATCCAGCCCAGTCGGCATCAGAGTAGGCCTGAAGGAAGTCTGTACGGGAGGGAGATAGAGACATACCGAATGTGGAGGTTCCACGAAGGTAGCGAAGAACTCGCTTCATGGCCGTGATGTGGACATCTCGTGGGGCATGTAGATGAAGACAGAGCTGCTGAACCGAATAAGAGATGTCTGGACGAGTGAAAGTGAGAAACTGGAGCGCACTTACAATGGAGGGGTAGAGAGTTGGATTAGCTGCCAAGGAGCCAGATTGCTGGACATTTTGGCCTTTCTATCAACCAGGGTGGAGATGGGGCAACAAGAAATCATGCCAGCACGCTCAAGAATGTCGTGCACAAACTGTGTCTGATGCAAAAAGAGAGCATGAGTTGTCTGATGAAAATTAATCCCAAGAAAGAAATGAAGGTCGTACATGTCAGTCATAGTAAATTCTCCCTTGAGATGCTGTGTCAGTCTTTGAAGTAGGGAGTCAGAGGAAGCAGTAAGGACAAAATAAATGGAACACAATGATGTATTCAAAATATTTTTCTCTAATATTTTTAATTTTCTGGCGGTTAGATCCCACACGGTCAAAATCGACAATTTATGTAGTTAATTCTTTTAGACCAGATTTCGTGGCATTACACATGGATTCCTTCCAAAGTGAGTGTGGTGTTTCGAGCTGAACCAGTAATAGCCGTGACCGATCCTGACCAACTATCAAGTAACAAAGATAAAAGAAGCAAAGCTTGTATCTCATCATCAAATTTGATATCAACATATAGCAAACATGATATAATGGTATTGAAAACATTGATATGAGTAGTAAGTGAACCACCTTCCCGCATATGATCGAGTGTTAACTAATTGTCTAATCAAGAATACCTTATTAGATGCAGAAGGTTTCTCATACATGTTTGACGACGTTGTTATAACCCTACGAGCAGTAGTCTCTTTCACGATGTTGAAAGCCACATTCTTTGTCAAAGTGCACTTGATGACGGCTTGGGCTTTTCTATCCAAGTCAGTCCATTCTTCATCCTTCATCTTATCGGGTTTCTAACCTTTCAAACATGGAAGCAGATCTTTCTGACATAGCAAGTCCTCCACTTGCATCTTCCACCATACAAAATCTTGCCCATCAAACTTTTGTATCCTGATCTTTCTGTCTTCAGACATCATCTCTTCTGAGTACCCAAAATCTGACAAGAGAAAACGTGAGAATAGATTCAAACAAAAAACTAAAACTGACCTCGAAACTTGCAGTAGCAAACTAAACATTAAGGTTGTTCGGACTTTGAATAAATGACTCTCTTGGTAGTCTTCTGATGTGTCAGCAAAAACACTAGAGTCGCTAGGGTTTCAGTGGAGGCTGAATTGTGTGTTTGACCTAGACTCTGATACTAGCTGTTAGGAACAAAGACACACACACAAAAATAGAAAGTAAGAAAGCAATAAACAACACAAGAAATTTAACGTGGTTCGGTCTAATCTAACCTACATCTACGGGGGCAATTAGGGTTTGTGTTATTGAATGATAATGATTACAAGTAAAGGAGAATATATATAGACAACTAATTAGGTTTAACCATTGCTCATCAAGTTATAGCAAACTACACTTAAAACCATTTGGGCCGGCCGAACCCTAATCTGGTCTCCTAATTCTCAATTGCCTACAAGTGGGCCACTTTGGGCCGATGACTACGCATCACCAAAATAGATCTAACTTCAAAGGGGTAAATTAGACATTTATATACTTTTAGTTGTCAAAAAGTGAGAACAAAGATAAAAAACAGCCCAAAAGTTGAAGTGAAAAGAAATAAATAAGACAAAAGAAATACTCTTTCCGTTCCAAAATGATAACCACAGTGTACTATTAAAAAACACGAGAATCTTTTGTTTATTTGTACGTTTTGATCAATTATTTGATCAAATAAAATATTCTTCTTACCTCTTATTTTGAAAAACTTTTGACATACTTTTTAAATATGTAAATTTTATTTTTTATTTTTATATGAATCTTCAAATTAGATAAATTGAAAAAAATTTAAAATTTTATTCCGTTTTGCATAATAAGACATATATTTTGAGAGTAAGAGAGTAGGAAAAAAATAAAATAGGAACAATATATAGAAAATATACCAAAATAGGAGTTCTATGTTTTTATTTTTAAAATAGAAGTTTACACACACACACACATATGTATGTATGTATGTATGTATGTATGTAGACACACGCATACAATGTCAATTACGCCAATATAAAATACCAAAAAGTACAATGAAGTGTCCATATACAGTGTCATATTATCACAATGCAAAATTCTATTTTGAGAATAAAAAGATCGAGCTCATATTTTGGTATTTTTTATATTTTACTTCTATTTTGGGTGATTTATTATTAGGATGATATTTAAAAATAATATATTAATTCCATGACATTGAGAATCGGTATTATGGATTACTCGGGATTCATACAGTACTCTATTAAAAAAAATTAATGATTCGCATTTCCTAATTCCCCAGTAACCCCCTAATAAAATGCAAAATAATACTTTGAACTGGACAGGTAGTGTGTCCTCCACGTCTTCACGTCTAAGAGGGTGTTAGTGAGTGCAGTGAGTCTTGAAAAGCAGATGTGTTAAATTAGAAGTAGAAAACAGTTACTACGAGCTTTGGTGAAAATCACTTCTAGAGCATAATTTATACTTCTAAAATCATAATCCATAATCTAAAATTGATTGGAAAACACTTAAAAAATTGTATTTGAATGAAGCCAATTATTAAAAGATATTTCAAACACACTTCCGAACAACCTCTAATTTGGACCATGAAAAACACTAGTCCAAGCCCAATTAGCGTGTCTGAGCATCAGAGATCGTGCCTGCCTCCTTGCACGACGGGGTTGCTCACCTCTCCTCCCAATTCTTCTGCCTCATGAGATTCAAGCACATCTCCTCCACACTCTCTATCTTCACAAAATCAAACCCTTCTTCTTCTTCCTCTTCTTCCCACGTTAAACCCCATTTCATGGCCACAGAAGCTCTCCCCGCTTCTTCCTCCATAGACCTTCCTCGCGATGGAGACGACCTTCTTTGCGCAGACAACTCCGAATCCATGGCCGACATCTCGGAGAACTTGAAGTCTCCGTCCCTTGGATTGGGCACTCCGAATGGATACTTGAGTGGAGAGGCCAAGATTGAGAGGGCTTGGGCTCATTGGAACAAGCTGGGGCAGCCTAAATATATAGTCGCCCCCATGGTCGACAACTCCGAGCTTCCTTTTCGTATGCTCTGTAGAAAGTATGGCGCCCAAGCTGCTTATACGCCTATGCTTCACTCTCGTATTTTCACCGAAAACGAGAAATACCGCTCTCTAGAATTCACCACTTGCAAGGTACTACTCTTTGCATCATCTTCAAATCATAACTTAGGGTTTTGGAATTTTCTGGAATTTTTGTTTATGGCATTTTATTGCATTTTTGAGCTGGTGATTCAAGAAACATCTCATTAAATGAGTCTAGAACTTATTTTTTAACATAAAAAAAGGTGCTCTTTGAACCAAAAATACTCCCTCTGTCCCGGAAAATTTTAATATAGAAGTTTGACCTAGGCGAAACAACTACAATTGAAACAAGTTGGGCTCGGGAAATGTCAAAATGGGTAGATAGAGCCTAGTAGGTAGTTGAGGTTCGTTTGGTTAGATTTAAGAAAAGTAAAGGCAATTGTGTCCATTTAGACGAAATTGAAATTCTTTATGGGATGGATAAGAAGTGAAAGTTGAAGTATGCTTAAGGGACGGAGGGAGTAATAATCTATTTTTCATCTTATCTGATGTTTTTTACTTCGTAATTAAAAAGAATTTGTATCACAACAATGTTGGAGTATGCTTAATATAGTTAAGCAACAAATAAATTTGAAAATATAGTTATGATTGATGAATTTCGATGGTTGTACCTTAGTAAAATTAAAATGTTGTACTCTGTTGAAGCACGACTCAATTTATGGGACGGAGGAAGTACATTTTATTGCACGTGTGATTAATGTGGCTCCTTGTGATGTTTGTGTGAATTATATGAATGGGTTCCGGTGAGAAGTGTTTAATTCCACGTATCAATTGTCCTGAAGAACTCACCACTGAATTACTATCAGTGTTTGCAATCTGATTTACATGGCTTTTATTTGAACATTTAATTTTGTATTCCTGGCCTCTCTCATGATTCAGATTATCTTGTTGGTTCGATTCTTTGAACTCGCAGGAAGACCGGCCATTGTTTGTTCAGTTTTGTGCAAATGACCCTGACATTTTGCTGGAAGCTGCTCGAAGAGTTGAACCGTATTGTGATTATGTAGACATCAACTTTGGGTATAGTCTTGTTTCTTATAGTAATCTAGACAAATCATTCTTGCAGATAATTTCCAGTATTATGGCTTTTGATGGGATCATCCTATACATTTCACCCAAAAAACTACATATTTTATTTTATTGTCTTTTTGTCTATTCTGTTTACTCATCCTTTGTGACGTGTCATGTTTGCGGCATTATTGTTTTTCAGAAATGGTCCTTCAACTTGTATTAACTAACTATTTAAGTGTTTCTTGAAATTTCTGTCCTAAATTTTTTTTATATGCAATTTGCGAGTTTGTGAATGTGCACCGGCAGAGTCACTCCTGCTGTATCCTAGAGGTCCAGGGTTCAGACCCACTTTTTGATAAGCAAGTAGAGGTAGCCATGATTATGCCCTTCCATAGATACCCTCTTCTCCACCAAAAACAAAAGAGCATATTTCACACACTTCCTGCCTCGAAACCATTCTCTGCGATTTGACTTATCCTGTCTAATAATCCCCCATACATTTTCAGCAGTAACTTAACTATGACTTGTTAAAAATCAATCTATCACTCTTGTTGCCTAACACGAAAGATCATTGAATTATGTTTACAGACTAATGAGACCATACATCATCTATATGTCCATCTCCTCATCTTGCACATGACAATGCAGGTGTCCTCAGCGCATTGCAAAGAGGGGGAATTATGGAGCTTTCCTAATGGATAATCTCTCGCTCATCAGATCCCTGGTTGAAAAGTTGTCGAATAATCTAACTGTTCCCGTTTCATGCAAGATCCGCATCTTCCCAAATCTGCAAGACACAATCAACTATGCCAAGATGTTGGAAGAGGCTGGCTGTGCTCTCTTAGCAGTGCATGGGCGAACAAGGGACGAAAAGGACGGGAAGAAATTCCGAGCAAAGTGGGACATTGTCAAGGCGGTTAAGGACTCAGTGAGCATTCCTGTGCTCGCCAATGGAAATATTCGGCACATGGATGATGTGCAGAGTTGCCTGGAAGAGACCGGCGCGCAAGGTGTGCTCTCAGCAGAGTCTCTTCTTGAGAACCCTGCCCTATTTGCTGGGTATAGGACTGACAGAGGTGAGGGAGGAGTTGAAGAAGATGGCAATGTAGACCAGGCTGAGCTAGTGGTGGAGTATTTGAAGCTTTGTGAGAAGTACCCGGTGCCATGGAGAATGATCCGTTCCCATGTGCACAAGATCTTGGGAGAATGGTTCAGGCTCCAGCCAGACATTAGAGAGGATCTCAATAAACAATCCACACTCTCGTTTTCGTTTCTTCACAGCCTGGTGAATCAACTAAGGGAACGTGGCGTGAGGGTGCCTTTATATGTCAAGGACCCCTGCAACGGACCATAATGGAACGGTTGCGTGATTCTGTGTTTTCCCCCCTTCTCAACAATTACAGGAACATACACTTACTAATTGTGTTGCAGAGGAAGGAAAGGTTTTAGCACTCTCTCCTATCAAACTTGGTTGTGCCATTGTTGCTGTAGTTGCAAGAGGTAAATAGGAATAGATTGAACTTGTTGGGAGTATTTATTTCAAAGAACTAAGAAGTTGATTAACCAAGAAGTTGATCACTCCTCTCTTGAAAATCATATATCTTTTGTAGGGACGAGAACAGTTTTGACATTTCATAGTGTTTTGTAGCATTATATGTTGACATTATTGTTGTTATAGGTCTTATTTTGAACATAAAAATATGAAAGTTCTTTTCGATCATTTCCAACATTTCTACTTATTTTATTAGTCTCTCTTTTAAAAATGTAAAATTACGTTGAAAAAAAAGATAGATAATATGAACCCGGTTTATTTTAAAATGAAAGGGATGAGGTGAGACATTGTTTACAATAATAATTACTCTGTAGAATCAATTCTAGTCGACTAATCCGGCTTGTTTCAAACGGTTTCATTCCACAAGCTCAAGATCGAATTTCTGGACTTTTTTTTCTATTAAATCGTAGTTTTAATTAAATTCTTCACAAAGTGAGTAACTCGTATGAAAATATTATTGTGCGGATTATGGAACTAATTCATATTTTGCATAAACAATATAATAATTTTTAAAAATAAGTTATACTCCGTAATATTCAACTAATAACAAATTTTCACCAATTAAATTTGAAAAAAGAACAAGAAAAAATGACGTTGGTTATAATTTATTATATAATTGTATTAGTGCAGTATGGAATACACCATATAGAACCCATGTATTCTCCGGTATAGATAAGTGGATACAACATATTTGTAGATCAAATTGTAAGTGTTAAATAAATGGATAATTTTCGAAAAGTATAAAGAGTAGTGGGAAAGGAAAATATTTTTTTTTTTAGTTTGAGTTGAGGCTAATAGATTGAACATGAACTACTATTTGACTACTCCATTTTGGGTTGAATTTGATGTATGGCATAGAAGAGAACTAAACTACTTAAATTGTAAACCAAAGGTATGCACTTCCAGTTTGTGCCACTGTGATGCCACTATTATGGTTCATACAAACACAAAATACTACTCCCTTTCTTCCTCTTTTTCGGAAGTCATTCTATAAAATGAAATAGTTATGTTACCATTAATTTTGTAAATCTTTTGATATAGTATTTTAATATGTAATTTTTATTTGTTATTTATACACCATTTTTCATATAATCAGTCAAACTTCGTAAATCAAAACAGGCAATATAAATTAGACAAAGGGAGCAGTATAAATTTTTTTAAAATCACACTAGTATAATGTGTCAGTGTCAGCCAAGTGTCCGCAATTAAAATGATAGTGTATATTTTCGGTGTACACTTTGGGGTACACATGGGGTGGTGTTAACTGTTAAGTAGAGTTCATTGACGAAAATAGAGATGGATAGGAGTAAATAGTTTGGGTTGGAGATAAATAGTAAGCCACAAATAAATGAGGCATGTTCAGTTCAGCTAGCCCAGCAAACAGATGCCCCATGCATACATATGCATTTATATTTATTTACTCCGTATATCCGTTTGGGATTGTCAACAACTGTGCCGTGCGGTGCCGCCACTACACACGACTTTGTGGTTGGGCCATTCATAATTCCCCAAACTCACAAATTTGCGGAGAGATATAATCTCCTCTGCACTTTTAATTGCCTTCATTCAATGAAGTTGTCATATACTCATATGACGGATAAAATGATTGTAGCTCGTGAGAAATGTTTGGTTCACAAACAAAACCGTCACAAATTTATTATTTGTGAGATTTAATTAAAACAAATGAAGTACTCTAAAATAATTTTAAAATAATAATTTAAATCTGAAATGGTAAGTTTGTGACAACTTTGTTTGTGAACCTAGCATTGTTCTATTAACTATTCCATCTCCTCCACATTTACTGCCTATTAAAAATTAAAAGACACATTAAATTTTAAATAAATGTAGACTTAAATATATCCACATTCATTTAAAATTTTATGTATCTAATAAATCTTAATAGACAGTTATTGTAAAATGAAAGGAATACTCTTTTTAGACTTTAGAATATGAATGCGCAGTGATTGGTTTTCAAAAAAAATTGCAGTGAAAGGAATGGCAATGAGCATGGAACGAAGTAGGCTAATGATCAGATACTGAGACACTTATTGTGCGACAACATAAGAACCGACCATGTCTTGGTCGATCTTAGCCGCACATGAGCTGCATCTTTGTACCTCAGCTCATGTAGCGACAACATAGGATCATGTTCCCATTCATCCTAAGATTCTTGTTCTCAAGCGTCAACCGGCTGTATAGAAATAACCCAAAGGTTGAAGTGAATCCCATCAAGCCTATGGGGGTATGATTTATGAATCTCTGGCTTTCCAAATTTTGACCTCTACTTTCTCCACTCTCACTAGTCACTAGGGACCAGGCTCAATTAGCACCAAATCTCCATTGAATTATCCTAGTAAATGTAGAACATGACTTGAGATCTCTTGACTAACACTAGATTCAAAACATGGCCCAAGGTACTATGGTCTCAGGGGAAAAAGACTAAACTAGGTATAAAACATAAAGAAAAAATCAAAATAGAAATTCCGTGTTTTTTATCCCCTAAATAGGAGTACAATGCCAATTATGTCAATATATAGTAGCAAAAAAAACAGTGAGATGCTACTATACAATATCATAATGTCACAATACAAAACTCTTATTTTGGGATAAAAACATGGAACTCTTATTTTGAGGATAAATGTTATGTTTTACTCCTATTTGGGGTGATTTCTTATTATGTTTTTTTTTGCGGTAGCATGTAATTATGTTTTTAATCTAATTGTTTCATTAACTAAATTTTACACCTACAACATACTTGGAGCACATAATATAAAAAAACTACAACAAACCCAATATAATCCCAATGTTGATGCGTTTAAGGTCAAGATGTGCATAACCTTAACCTGTAAAAAACAGAGATGTCATTACTGTTAAAGCCTTGAAACACTATTACCCTTCCCAAAGCTTCATAGAAAGCAAGCTACAACGAAAGTTTAATGTGTCATTTTGATTTAGTCTATTATTTACCCGAAACTAAAACATTGTCAACAATTGTCAAAAATGACTATAAGTTCCATTGAAAATGGATGAAATTTTTTAAAAATCCCTTTTTTTTTGTTAAAATATAATTCTTTTTATGGAGAAAAAGAAATTAAAAAGTCTTTTTGTTTGTAAGGATGAGTTTTTTAGGAACTGGTACTGACTGAACAACCACATTCAATTGCACATCAAATTCTTTGCCTAAATAAATGGTTACCTCTCCCATTGCTCCTCTGAAGAAGACATGAAAATGGCCAGCAATTTCTTCTCATCTACCATATTCAATTGCACATTAAATTCTGTGTGCATATAAATGGTTACCTCTCTCCCATTCCTCCTCTGAAGCAGACATGAAGATGGCAAGCAAATTCTTCTCATCTACCACATTTTCATCATGTCACCATCTACTCTTCATCTTCATCTCCCTTCTTCTCCTGCTTCACTGTGTCACTTCTTCTGTGGCGTCTCCCTCCTCGCAACACAAAACACAAACATCAAAAATCACTCTTGGGGGAGAAACCCTTCCTCCCCCTTCCCCTCCATCATCTACGTATAATGCTAAATGCGGCTGTCACTTACCGACTGTGGATCCAGTAATAGCACAGTCCATTGAAGTGATAACCAAATTCAAGAAGGTGATAACAAATGACCCGAATGGGGTGACTAAAACCTGGAGAGGAAATGAGCTGTGCGTAAACTCTGCAATGTACAGAGGGTTCCATTGTTATGTGCCTAAAGGTGGTATGCGGCACAGAGTTGGTGGGATTAACTTCAACGGATTCAACCTGGATGGGAATCACATGTCGTTGAACGGATTCATTGATTCTTTCCAGGACCTGGCGGTCATACATATCAACTCCAACAATTTTACAGCGGGTCAATCTCCACTTGGGATTTCAGCTTCAAAACTCCCCACACTTTTTGAGCTTGACCTGAGCAACAACAAGCTTGCTGGAGAGTTCCCAACAGCCGTTCTTGAAGCTAACAACTTGACATTTTTGGATCTCAGGTTCAACATGTTGACAGGCCCAATACCTCCTAAAGTCTTCACATTAGACCTGGATGCTTTGTTTCTCAACAACAATGGCTTCACTGGTTCCATCCCACAAAATCTTGGGAGCACCCCTGCTTTCTTCCTCAGCTTAGCAAACAACAAACTCACTGGTCCAATCCCGAAGAGCATCGGCAGTGCTTCAAAAACTATGACTGAAGTGTTGTTCTTGAACAATAAGCTGTCAGGTTGTCTCCCTTACGAAATTGGGCTGCTGAAAAATGCAAGCATTTTCGATGCCAGCACTAACATGTTGACGGGACCCCTCCCACAATCCTTGGGGTGCCTTGGGAAAATGGAAATCCTCAACCTGAAAAACAATGAGCTTTATGGGACTGTCCCAGAATCTCTCTGCAAGCTGAAATATCTTGAAGAGCTGAGCTTGAGTAACAACTACTTTACACAGATTGGACCAAATTGCAGGCAGTTGCTGGAGAAGAAGATTCTAGACATAGAGAACAACTGTGTTTTAGATCTCCCCAACCAGAGAAGTGCAACAGAGTGTAAGATGTTCTTTAAGCAAGCCAGGAAATGCCCAGACCCCAGATCCATGTTGTACGTGCCATGTGAGATCAATGAAGTTCCCAAAATGGAAGAGCTTTATCATCATCAGCAAAAGCTCAAGAGAGGATCCTCAAGAACTTATAAAACCCTCGATGCACACAGGCACCGTTGATGAACCTGCATGCTTATGTCACAGCAATATCAGCAAGTAATTATCAATGTATGTTTGGTATTTATCTTCTTGCCTTGTCATCCTCATCAAGCCTGATAGACATAGGTAAGAACATCATCATTTCTAATTTAGTGTCTTCTTTGTGGTTGGTTTCTTATACACCATGTATTGACCTGCAAACATAGAAATCAATCCAAGAGTTAGTCAAATGAACCTTCCAATTTAAGGAAGTTTAATTATCTACTTCTGGCCTAAAACTAACTAGGAAGCCAAAGTTAGATCCAAAACGCATTAAGAAAATTGAAGACCCAAACACAACAAAATGAATCACACGAACTGCCTAGGCAGTTAACATGAAATATAAACAACAACAATAAACATCATCATCACGATTCACAAATTATCATTCGATTACTATTCCATCACACACTAGGTTTTGAGTGGTTCTTGATAATGTTATGCTACACTTATTAAAATTTACGCCACACATCTCCATTGGATGTACAACAAATAAAATCACACCACAAAGTTGGTAGTGACTTTACTAACTAAATGCTTTCCATAAACAGCTCCTTCAAAGTTCTTCAGACCACCAGTCTTCTGTTTGCACACTTCGAGTGGCTCGATCAACGCATCGAAGTTGGGCTGCGTATGGAATGAAAATATACAAAATGTTACTCAATACTAGTTATGTCAAATTTTAAAATGATGAAGCTAAGTAGCTAACCTCATAGAAATAGGCCACAGAAACACGATATTTTGGAGCATTATTGATGACACGGTGCAAGGTTGATTCGTACAGACCGTTTGACAATATCTGCAGATTTTCCATTACCTTGTAGGTCTTAACTACACAGGGAATTGAAATAAAATTGTAAAAGATGGTATATATTTAAAAAAAATACCTGTAGCATATCGCCAATATTGCAAACAAACGTGCCGGGGATGGGGGGTGCGGATATCCACTCACCAGATCGGTTTCTTACCTTCACATGGTCATCAGAATAAGATTGGGTATAAAAAATAAGCTATAAAATTACATTGGGATAATGTAGATGAACTGTGATATCTAGAAGGGGCCAATGGATGATCCCTAGTACCTATCTATCAGCAAATCATTTAGCATACCTAATGTAATTCTCACAGTTACAATGAATACCTGAAGGGCAGTGATATCTTCATCTTGATTAACTAGTGTTAATAGTCCTGTACGACAGAAAATGAGAACAGTGAAAAACCAATTTACAACGTAGTAAAAGCTTAAATAATACCTGAACTGGAGAGCAGAAACATTACCATAGTCTGTATGAGCCCCACTAGTTTTCCCGTGGACAGCAAAGCAATCATAGATGATAGAAGAGGATTACTTACTATAAGTAATGACATTCCATAAAAAAAAATAATAAGGGAGCAGAACAGAAACAGAGCTATTACCATCCAATATCATTTTCTGGTAGATTTGAGTCACTTGAGCAGGATCTGCCAGGGTAACCTATAATACGTAGCACCCAAAATGGATCACCAGCTTTTTCCCCTTCAATCTCATCAACTGATCCACCCAATGCAAGAGCAATTCCCCTTATTATCTTTCTTGATAGAGCTGCGCTACATCAAATACGACAAATATTTCTTGAGATAAAAATAACATTAACATTTATTAAATTGGATCTAACTCGGACTGAAAGGATCATGACCTCACACTTACGTTTTAGACTCAAATGTGAGGAAACATACCACATCCAACCCAAACTGAGTTGGACAAGCAAAATCGTATACATATGGACTAATCTGACCCTAAATGGGCTGCCAAACCATGGGGAACGAAACAAGCAAGCAAACCACAATCGGACCAAGCACTGATACTACATTAAAATGGATCTAACTTTCTGAAAGAGAACTTCAAAAAGTCAGGTAAATATATGATGTAGGACACTTAAGAACAGGTGATACGTGCAAGGGATATATACATTAGTACTGCTGCATACATGACTCACCTACTTGAATGGTAAATGTGATAGTCCACAAGCGATGTAACAAGGGCCCACCAGCCAAACCTATATTTCGGATAATTAGTTAATGTATTTTTACCAAGGGTCATCCCTAAGTTCATATTTTTTACAATAGTCTCAGAAGTACTCACCGAGCATATCCAAGAACCTGTACCTTGGTGCATGCTTTTTGCTGATGACATTATCTTGATGGGCGAATCATAGGGGGATTTAAATAAGAAGTTGGATGAGACTGGCTTTGGAGTTGCATGGCTTGCGTAAAATCAGCACTAAAACAAAGTACATGGAGTGCACGTTTAGAAACGGAAGGAGAAATGCTACTCTTGAGGTGAAAATTGGAGAAGATACTATACCACATGTGAAGAGATTTAAGTATCTTGGGTGTATCATTCAGGCCAATGGAGAAATAGAGGATGATGTAAACCACATGATTCGAGGTTTTTCAAAAGGGTGTAGTGCGTCGGGCTTTATATGCGATAAAAAGTACTTTTAAAACTCAATGGAAAATTTTATCTTACTACGATTAGACCAGACATATTCTATGGAACAAAATGTTGGGCAGCAACAAGTGAACATGAACACAAGGTTAGTGTGGCTGAAATGAATATGAATCGGTGGATGAGCAGTCATACGCAAATGGATAGAATAAGGAATGAAGATATGAGAGAAAAAATAGAGTGACACATATTGTTAAAAAGATAGTGGAAGCACATCTTAGGTGGTTTGAAAACTTGGCACGAAGAAGTCAAGAGTGATCTACGCGTGAATGGTCTTGCCACAAATATGATGTTTGAGATATCTGACTAGGCACAATGGTGTCGTTTGATCCATGTAGCCGACCCACTTAGTGGAATAAGGCTTTGTTGTTGTTGTATTTTCATATATCATTCTACTCCCTTGGTGCCAAACTTTTACCGTCCCAACTCTCAAATGTAACATTTTGAGCATCAATATCAATAATTATCCATAAATAAATATAATAAATGCAGTATATTCTAAAACTACACTTCAAAGGGAATATAATGATATTAATTCCATTTATAACATAATGTATCGTTAACATAAATCATACTTTTTTGCAAATTTGACTACTAAATTCAAAATGGAACGAGTATAATGAAACATATGGTGTAATTAAGAAATAGGAAGATATAAGAAATCTTATATTTATTGTGTGTTTGGTTGGGAGGAAAATATTTTCCAGGAAAATTTTGATTCTATTTTCCTATGTTTGGTGACATTAGTGGAAGGAAAATATTTTTCAGGGAAAAATGTTTTCCTTCAATGGAGGGAAAACAGTTTACGTTAAAAAAGCAAAGGAAAATTTTCATTCTCTTTCCGCTTCATCCCCCACCTCTGTCCACCACAAATACCATTTCTCACTTTTCAGGTTAAAATTTTAAATTTTAAATTTTTAATGTTTAAATTTTGAATTTTTAAATTTTAAATTTTCAAATTTTAAATCTTAAATTTGAAACTTTAAACTTTGAAACGTTTCCGTTAAGAACATGAATAAAATTATATATTCACAGTTCTCTCTCTCTTCAATTAAGCTTCCTCCCTCCTCTCGTACTCCTTCCCAAACTCGTCGCTGAGTTTGAAACTGTAAATCCAAAACTCAAATGATCACTCCTCTCTCAATTGTTAGTCTTCCTGCCTAAAATCAAAACCAATAAACTTTATGGATAAGTTTTATCGGTTAGTCTCAAGAAATTGCAAGGAAAATAAATCTTAAAAGTCATCCATGAAGGTTACTGATTTCGATTTTGGGTTCCACCAAGAAGACAAACAATTGAGAGAAGAGTGATGCTTTCGGTTTTGGGCTCAAAACTTCAAACTCAGCGACGGGTTTGGGAAAGGAGTGTGAGAGGAGAGAGAAAGCTTAATTGAGGAGAGAAAGGAGTGTGAATTTACAATTTTATCCATGTTCTTAACGAAAATGTTGACAAAGGACCATTCGTGGAACAGAATATAATAATTGGGGACTAAATTATTGATATTTGATATGTAGGGACTAAATATGTAAAACAGACTATAACTAGGGACCTTTTATGGAATTTACTCTATTAAATACAAAATACTCCCTCTGTCCCTGAGTATTTGTCCAGTATTCCTTTTTTGGCCGTCCCACAATATTTGTCCACTTTGCTTTTCAAGTAAAAAAATTTAAATGAAAGGTCTATTTTGCCCTCCTCCACCAACACGTTTATACACCCTCTATTTTCTTTCTCAGCCATATACGGAATAGTCATACATTTACATCCACCCAAATCATCACCAATCTAGTTATCCAGATCTAATCCTTCTTTGTTGAGCTATGCCACTTTGTCTTCTTCTCCTCCTCCTTCATCTGCATCTGCAGATCTTCTTTGGTCTTCTTGCAACTATATCTTGGTGGCAGTGGGATGAGTTGTGCAATAACGAACTGCGCGACTGAGGGCCAGTGGGATTTGTGATGTGCGGCCGCAACTGGGCTGAAAGAGAGGGCTTGTACAGTGGCTATTTGGAATTTGGGATGGGAATTTGGGGTGGTTGTGTTGCAGCGGTTGGCTGGTAAAAAGTTGGAGTTTGGGATGGGTGTCTCGATCCAGTGGGGAGGGGGGCTGTGTATCCACGGCTAGGCTAAGGGAGACGTGGTGGCAAATATGGCAGTGGCCATTATTATGGTCTGCACGGCGACCAGTTGGATTGAGTAGGATTGCAGGTGGTGAAGGAGACTCAAAATAAAGGGCATTTTTGACTTTTTAGCCTATGCATTGGTTTTTGTGCCAAAAGGAAAGTGGACATAAATTCAGGGACGGAGGGAGTACTAAACTTTGAATTTTATATTTAATATTTTATACTTTAAAGTTTAAATTTTAAATTTAGAATTTAGATTTCAAATTTTAAATTTTAAACTTAAATTTTATTTTTAGTTTTTAAATTTAAATTCTAATTTTGAAATTTAGAAAAATGGAAGTGTTTTAAAGAAAAGAAAAAAGTGAAAGAGGAACTTTTTAAAAAACGGGTGGAGTAAAAATAGAAAAGATTTTTTTGAGAAAATATTTTTCTTCCTACCAAACAACAGAAAATATGATTGGAAAATAATTTTTTTAGAAAACATTTTCCTTTGGAAAATATTCTTCATGCAAATATTTTACACCCAACCAAACACAACCTTAGTAAGTAAATTTAGTTCCCAAATTAATTCCAAATCCTCTTTTGGCACATTACTTACTATTAGTGATATTACAGTTACACACACCCTCCGCAAACCCTACCCTCATGGAATTGAGCTCGATTCGTTGTTCTTGAGTAATATTACAGGTTTCTTTTTTAAATTAGGAGTATTGCTCTATAAATACGACCGAGTATTACTCTATGTAATTCAAAATTATAATGCATTGAAATAAAATTCAAAGGGAAGTATTATACTATTCTTCACTAACTCCTCTATTACACAAGCTTCCCTCGTTCATTCCTCTATTAAATCCTACTATTCTTCCGTTATCGCTGTTGACACATCGCCTTGATCTCGTTGAATAATGCATATCATCAAGTTTTAATGTCCACATCATGGTACAAATTCCTCCGCAGATGAGGCGCGCTCCAAACTTCCGTTAAAATGGTTAAATCCTTCAACATGCCAAGATAGAAAACCTGACTTCCACCATAGCCTCCCTTTCGGCAACACAACTTTAATTTAATGCAAGACTCGTTAATCTAGAAAAGAAAGTGAAACAAATCTTTTATCGCTCTGGGCAAATCCCCAAACTCAGAAGATGAATCCAAAATTGTGCACCAATCCGAAGAGATCTCTGATGTCCACAACACACAAACCAAATCTAAGAAATATGAAAACATAGCAGAGCCGTTAGACCCCTTGGCAGTTGTGTTCAAAGGCGTTCATTTCCTCTATCATGGCATTGTTTCATAGTGTCATCCATGATGAGAAAGTGTTTCTTTGAAAATTTTAGGAAGAGCAGCAGAATCTAGAGATGATGTGAGAGAACAATTAGCAGAGAAACAAATGATCATATGAGACACAAGTGAAGATAGGAAAGGCACCAGATCGCCTAACTTTATGTAAACGACAGGAAGATCATCATCACAATCATGATCCATTGATCCAACGACGAAGTCCATTTCAAGACATGAGAGTGGCTCGCATGCGGGTGGTGAGTCGATCATTGTATGTGAGACTTGAGGAAATGTGTAACTGGGTTGGTGTAAGAATTGATGATTATTTCGCATAGAATAGACCTGAACAACATTAATAGGCGTATAATCATTACTAGAGATAGAGTAGAATAGTATGTTGTCGTCATCTTCCCCATTACCCAGGCGGTGAAGAAAATCGTACATGTTCATGGAAAGTAACATCACCCCAAAGAACGTAGCGACCAAGACTAGGACATTAACATCGATATCCTTTTCAGACTCTTGAGTTTCCTAGAAGATGCATTTCAAGCATTTGGGATCTAACATAGTAATATGAGAATGAAAGGAAGAAATGGCGGCGACAAACGCATGATGCAGCGGTGATGTCCTCTGCCAGCGGATCTACGTCGCGATGGTAGCAATACACTAGGATTTTTGGATCTAAAATCTGGCGGCCATATGCTAGGGTCTTTTATTCTCAGATCCATCAGCCTCCTTTCCCCATAGCGAGGTGTGTTTTGGCAGCCCACGGGACAGCCAGGCGTCCCTATGGCGATGGCCGTGACGCCAACCTTGACAAGGCATGGCAAAGTTCCGTGGCGTGAGTTCCATACCGCCGGAACACCAAGTCATTGCCTAAGTGATGACGTGAGTCCGTGACAAATATGCTTATAGGTTAATGTTAGAGCCTCTCGGCTGGGTTGCCTGTGACTAGCCCGGCCACAGACTTTTGCAAGCTCTACTTGACATACTATTTAAAAAGGTTCAGTGAGGTCGGCACCACAGCAAACCCACTTGGCCCACTCTAGCATCACATGTAAGGAAACGAACATTTTTTATAAGAATTAAGTTACCTGTACAAAAGTTGATATATTCCTCCATCAATATTGCAAAATCTGGGGGGTTACTCGGCCTGCAGAATGGAGAGCATCAATACTGTTTTGTTTTTTTTTCTTCTCTCCTTTTATTGCAAGTCAGTGAACTAAAGTCTTGAGCCAAAAACAACAACAACAACCTTGGCATGTTTTTAAAAATTAAGGAAGGACGATTGAAAAAAAAAATCCTATAAAAAATTCAATAATGCATAGGGGTGAGCACCAGTAATTATCAGGTGAGCATACCATTTATTAGATCCTTGCATAACTTCTCCAAGGTCTCCATACATTCCATCTCGCACTTCTTTATAGCACTACTAGCTCCAAATAAAAATGGAAAAGAAAAGAAAAGAAAAAAACTATTGATCAACAAAACAGAGTGTATGGTTATAATTTGTTGGAAGGAAGAGAAACTATGTGAGCCACACATTCATTTTCTTACAAAGAAATAAGGAGCGTGTGTAGTTTATTTTGGGATGAACGGAAAAGGAAAGTGTGAAGTTTATTTTGAGACGGGGCATTATTATATCAAAAACATTGGCATGTACGATTCAACTTATAGAACTTGTGTATATACTATCAAAAACATATGTTGGACCAACACTAAAAAGTGAGAATGATGCCATATAATGTTAGATAAGGCCTGAGACCCAAATGTTTTTATGTTTTTTTAAAGAGCCCTCAGGTCTAGGCTTAGAAGAAACCTATTTTTGAAATAAAAAACCCGAAATAAAAAAGAGGGGACAAAAATAGCTTATGGTCTTGTTCCATGATTTGCTTCTTGGTTTTGAAATATCAATCATGTATGGAAATGACAATATCAAATATTTCAACTCAATTAGTTTATGATAATGAAAGTTTTAGAATTTTGAAGAATAGTTGCATGGAGATTAGTTATACTCTGAAGTTTTTAGAAAGCATGATATCATCACTTGGCTCATCATGGCATCATTGCTTGGTTAACAGTCTTAACACTTTAGCTCATCATCTTCTTAATCAGCTATAAATAGATAAAAATAAGAAGAATAAATTTTATAAAAATCATAGTTTTGAAAGGCAAGCGCCTCCCTCGCCTAAGGCGCCTCATGCGTCCGGGCGACCTTATACCTTGTGTAGATGTTCAGGCGAGGCGTTGTCCGCCTTTCTTGCCTGAGTCGCTCGCTTTTCTCGCCTTTCTCGCCTGAGTTGTTTGCCGTTCTCACCTTACCGGCCATGGGCCTTTTAAAAAATGAGATGGCATTTTTTAATACATTTCTATATATTAAATACTCATTTTTTCGAGAAACATGTATAGTAACTACTCTAATTGTTTTCTTTAACATGTATGACTTGCTGGGGATTGACATTATTAATTGCACTGCACTATATATTTTATGTATGTGTGTGTATGCCCCAAGTTTGCCTTTTGGCCGCCCGCCTCTCGCCTTTCGCCTTAAAAAAAGGCCCTCTCGCCTGCCTCTCGCCTTTTGCCTTATGGTAAAAATGTAAAAAATGAGTGACATTGTGAACTAGTTCAGCAAACTAAACTCGAAGTAGAGAATATGAACTACTCCGTAAGTCCCAAAATAAACTTCACTTTCTTTTTCTGTCTGTCCCAAAATAAACTTCACACTTTCCTTATTTTGTGTCAAGGAATGAAATGTGTACCTCAAATATTTTCTCTTTCTTCAAAACAAATTTTATCCATGCACTCTTCACTTCTCAACATTTTTCTCAAACTCCGTGAAGTCAAACCATGAGGTTTATTTTGGGACAGAGGGAGTAATTTATTTCTCTCTGCATAGGTTCTTGATTAAGACCTAGTTAGCTAATAATGGTGGTGGTGGCAAGAAAGCACTTAAGAAAACATACATCAATAGCTTCATGCATGTCAGGCACGCCTTTGGTTATATTCTGTCCAACCCACTGATATCCTCTGCCAATGACATATTATAAAACCATAAGAACATGGTAGTGAAGATTACATAAACATTCAAGTCTTAGCTTCAAAAAGAATTATTGGAACAACCTGTATCCAGTTTCTGGAGAGAGCTTAATCTTGAGTTTTGTGTCATGTGGTTGATCAAAGAAAATATGTGACATATGTCTAACCTTTTTCACAAGAGAATCAGGAATGCCATGGCCTTTCTGCAAGAAATGGAAAAGCAATGATATGAATCACGTAACCAGTAAAGTACAAAAGGCATGGCTGGGGAAAGATAAGGAATAAAAGCTATGAACACAAAATGCTGTAAAATGGGGCGGAGCAATTAGCAGAGCAAAGTATTATATTATTTGTATTTATTTTCTTCCGTAGTTTAGAAGTCAGATTTATGTGATTGATGGTAGGGGTATGCGAAAAGAGTTATGGTAGAATATGATGTCTGCCATGATTAGAATATTCTTACCTGCTGGAATAAAAAAATCCAAAATCTTCTAACTATAGCATACATTTTCACACCCTCTCATAACTCTTTTCTTAATCCAAAAATCTGCATACTTCTCTCTTCTAAGACCATTACATTTAATACAATCTTGCTCATATTTCCACCTAATTTATTCCATTTCTCTTCATTAAAAAAGTGCACGCAATTTAACACCCTACTTTTGTTTGTTCTTAATCTATGTGCAAGTCAAACTATGCAGGGTATGAAGGAACAGAGGGAGGATTAGATATAGGTCATCATATTATCCCTTAGGCATTCGCCTAACCGAGTAGTTGTTGTGAAGGCAAGTTGGCACCTCAATCCTCACCCTGTGTTCATGAGTCAGTGACAGGCTTGTTAAGCTCATATTTATCTTATCAAAAAGAGCTTAGAGTTTTATCATTTATGGATCAGAAATAAGCTCTGCAAACAAAGCCAACAATAAGTCTACGCCAAAATCTCACGGAGCAAGATAAAGGCAGCAAAGACATTTACCACGTAAAAGAATCCTGTCTCTTTACAAGCCTGATCTAGCTGTCTAACTACTTCAACCACACCTTGATCTTGAGACATGTTCGGATGATCCCATTTGTCCAAAAGAGGACTTACATCTGTCTCATATTCAAAGAGTATATTAGAAACCATACATAATACGGAGTAAGTGAGTAACTATTAGCGGATCAAAACTAAACCAACGTTAGTGTTACACATTAATCTCGATGTGTTTTGTTAAGTGAAATCGTGTTCTGTAGTTAAAGAAGGTTGTATTTGAAAAAAAATGTTTTTTATTTGAAATCGTGTTGGCCCAAAAGTATATTTTGGTTTAGTGTCAGCCCTTTCTAGTTCGCTCTGGTGATGGACGTCCTGACATGAGGAGTTCAAGGAGAGGTCCCGTGGTGCACGCTTTTTGCTGATGATAGTGTGCTTATCGACGAAACCCGCAATGGATCAAACAATAAAATGAAATGTTGTTTTAGCTAGTGCCCAAGGTAGGCAAGTTTCGGTATCTTGGCTCGGTCATTCAAAAGGATGGGGAGTTGGACTGGGATGGTGCGCGTCGTGTTGGAGAGGCGTGGTCTGAGTGGAGGTTGGCTTCAGGGTGCTGTGCGATCATAAAATTTTGGCTAGGACAAAAGGTAAGTTCTACCTTCCGTAGTTAGACCAGTCATGTTGTATGGGGCGGCTGGGCAACTATGAAAACCCGCGTTCGTCAATTGCATGTTGCCGAGATGCGGATGTTACGGAGGATGCATGGGCAGACGAGATTATCCGAAGTCAGGTAGACATGGCTCTTGAGGGAAGCTAGTATGAGGTTGTACGGACGGAGATATGAGGGGCTTACGTTGGTGGGGGGAGTAGGGGAAGGGGTCGACCTAGGAAGAATTGGAAAGAGGTGATTAGATAGGACTTGGGACTTCTTGCCCTTACTGAGGATATTACTTTAGATAGGAGCGTTTGGAGAGCTAGGATTAAAGTAGTTGGGTAGGTGCCTCGGGCTAGGGGTAGTTTTCTACACTTGTGTGCCTTGTTTGACTCGTATGCTTGGTGCTTTCTTATTGCAGTACTCTTTCTTCATTATCTGTAGTTTGTTCTTTACCTCTGTGTGCTTCTTGCTTTATGCTTTATCTATGTTAGTTCTGCTTTATGTTTCTCCTATGATCTTTTTATCCGTGCAGCTTGAGCCGGGCAAGGTTTGTGTACCCACACCCTACCCCAGACCTTACTTTTGTGGGATCTAATTGGGTTGTTGTTGTTTTATATTTTTATATTGTAATAAATAAGGAACAAATACGTTTGTTAAATGATAGTATGGCACTCTGGCCAATAACCACAAAACGAAAAAAAATCTCAAACTCAATTTTAAATTTATTGCTTCATGATATTAGTGTAATAGTGAATTGTTAGTTCTATTTTAAAACGCTCCCATAACATTACGGCTGGCAAACACCTAATAGGATAGGATTTTACTTGAAACTGCGCTTTGGGAGCAAGATCGCTCACACCCCTCTAAGAGAAACACCTTGAAACGGCCTTCCTACATTTTAGAGAGTAAGGTCTGCATACACATACCCTGTGGGTTCTAGTGGGTTGTTGTTAGGTTGGAGGAATTTGGAATGAAGATGATGCAAGTGGAGGATTGTTGTGTATTCGGTTTGAGAGTTGGGAGGGAAGGGGAGGTATAGTAGAGAAACCATGAAAGTCATAAACTCCCCAAAACACACTCCAGGTATTTTGGAGGAATAGTCTTTTTTCTTAATTTCTTCTTCAGTTTTAAATTGCGACACAAAAATTCAAAAATAACAATTCTTTCTCACTTTTCCATTAAACCAAACATAACATCTTTTAAAACTCTTTCATTTCTCTCTGCTCTGAAATTCTCCTATCCTTCCCTCCACTTTTTTAACCAAACAAGGGCCTAGGGACTCGATGCTCTACCAATTTTTCAGATCAAACATAGTCTTCTTTTTCCCTTAAAAATGAGTTCAGATAAAATCATAAAGGCTATTGCCAAATCCACCCAAAAATGGCTATATCCACACATTTTTCCTAAATTTTCTGAATCCACACCCATTGATATAAATTTGACATTGGTGTGGGTTTAGCAAATGCAATTGAGAGTGGATATAGCCATTTTTGGGTGGATTTAGCAACACCCAATCATAGATTTAAGATATCTAATTCAATTACCAGTATATATTACTCCTTTAATCCCATAAAATGAATCTTAATTCTCCAATCTATTTTTTTGGTATAGTACAGCTAGTGAAAATCATCAAACATAGTTATATCTTCAAATTTACTTCTTAGTTTTACTATATTTCACATATTCAACTTGTTTGGCGTACTTTTATTATTTAGAAACATTTGAGAAAGAAGACTACTTTTATGGGGTACTATTTTCATGGGATGGAGTGATTCATTAATAAGAGCTCGATAGAACTAAACAAGGAATAACTCCATAGAGCAGCTATATTTTAGAATAAACAAAAATTCATACCAATTAAAGGAATAGATTTGAACGGAGCAGCCATGGCGCCTCGAGGTCTCTCTGTGGCTTTGTGCTCTTCAGTGGGGAAATGTTATCCAATACCTCAAAGAGTGTTGAATAAGAGTTCGCTGAGTCCAGCTCGTGACAAGCTTAGTTTCCTTTTGGGATTTGAGTTTTGAGTTTTTCAATGGGAGATGCTAGGAAACACCTTTACACCAATCGTGTACTCCAAATGTCTCTCACTCCCTCCATAATTTTTCATTTTATTTGCTTTTTATTTACTTTTTTTTTTGAATTTTCTTTCCTATTTTTGTGGACAATGAGGGAGTGGGGGCATTTGGGGTACACCTTTGGTGTATCCCTAGCATTTTCCTTTTTCAATTGAATTGAATTAATAATCTTTGTTCTAGTATATCCATTAGAAATCACCCTAAATAGGATTAAACATAGAAAAAATATCAAAATAGAATTTTCATTTTTTCCCAAAATAGGACTTTACACTGTGGACTGTGGTAATGTGCCACTATACATGTGCACATTACTATAGTTTTTTGGTAATGTACTCCGTATATAACAATGTTTGGTAATGTAAGTCCTATTTCCGGAATAAAAACACGGAAGTCCTATTTTGGTATATATTCAATGCTTTAGTACTACTTTGGCCTTTCTCCCTATATTCATTCAGTTTGATTTTTTTGAGTTAGACTAGACAAATTTTAATCTTCAATTACTCTCAATTCGTTTTGTATATTAATAAATTGAATAATATGTCAAAAATTCTCAACAAGAAATATCTGAGTAAATCATTTTTATACAAACATACACTAGTGTTAACCCCGTGCTTCGCACATGCTCGTATATATTCTAAACTTTTGAAATTCTATACATATAATTTTAGTTGTTTTAGTTTTCTAATAGTGACAAAATTTGTTTTAGACTGATAGAATATATATTGGTATGTTAATTTAAAAACAAAAAAAATATACAAAATTAATGGTCATTGAATTACGTACTAATAGAAATGGTTTAAATTAATAAAATATTATAACAAAAAGAGGATTAGTTACATAATGATACATCATTAGACAATGTATGTGTGTCATAATGTCACTTCTCGGTTTAATTAAATTAACTTTATTCTATTCACCTTGTTGAAAAAATATGTGTAGCAATAAAATAAAATAAAAAATGTAATAAGATATGATTTTTGAAACAAAGTATTATTAATAAATATGCACATGTGATCAAATTTATACAATCATTTTTAGAGAAGTAATAAACTAAAATAAGTTGTGGATAACATACAAATAATCCTTTATAGATAAATTTACAACTCCAAACTTTAAAAGGCTGACATGTGGCATTGCTGAAAGCTGACAAGTGGCATTACCAAAAGCTAACATGTGTCATTACTTATGTGGCTTTTTTATGCAGCCCAATTTATGAATTGAATAAAAAGAAAAGAAAATCATTTTTATCTTGTCTTTTTAACACCTAATATGTCACATAATTTTTATATGGAAAATATAAAATCAAAAGTTTGGTAAGAAATGTTTGAGTAAATATAAATATGGAAAAAAACATTCTTTTTTATAATAATATTCTTTCCAAATTCTATATTGTTTCTCTTCATTTATAAAATTTTTTTAGAATAATATATAAAATACTCTCTTCACTTATAAATAAATTTAATAAGTGTTTATTATACATTTACTTGAAATTAATATTTTGATTAAATTTATTTAAATATTGACACTTAATAAATAAATTACTTTCTTCACCAATAAATAAAGCTAATATTTATTTTGACACCTAATAGGCTAATAGTCTTATATGCCACTAAATTTAAAATATAGAAAATAAAAAATCAATATTTTGGTATGAAATCTTTGAGTAAATTTAAGTATGCAAACGAAACATTCATTTTAATGATGATATCCTTTCCCAATTCGAAATTTTTTATTCTCTTCTTTTATAATAATATTTTCAACCAATAAATAAGATGGTTTTTAACTTCTAAATTAATTTGATAAAAGTATTTGTTTATGATATGTTAAAATGAAGTTTGTTTTGATTTTATTCATTGAAATATTGATGTAAATTTAATACACAATAAATGTCAAAAATTACATCAAAAGATTCACTAGAATGAAAGTATTATCTATGATACTCATCAATGTAGTATCTGTTCAATAAAACAATCTTCTAAATGTAGGGGTGGAGCTCGAGCACTGAATATAGAGTAGCTTGGGACCATGGGGTGAACCAATTTAGATCATCAATTAAAGAAAAAAAATATCTCATTCTATTAATGTACTCCGTATAATATAATTTTTAGACTCGGTTCTTTTCGGTTAGAAAAACAGAATTGGACGTTGGGAGATATTCAAAGTTGGAAGAAACTCGAAGGAGTTAGAAAAAATAGGAGTTGGAAGAAATTGTAAGGAGTTAGAAAAATCAGGAAGAAGTTTTTTTGGTAGTAGTATACTGATGATGATGATGATGATGATGATGAGAACAACAACAACAATACTAATTTCAATCAGATTATTCCATTTAAATTAGTATCAAACTTTTAAAAATGTAAATTAGATTGAATGTGATAGACGAAGAGAACACCGACGTCTTATTGCAAACAAGCACATATCTAAGGAGAGAGGTTACATTTTGCAAACAAAATGATCACATAATTTACAAATTTAATATTTGTGAACCTTATTAAGAAACTAAAATGATTTTAAATAATTAAAAAAACAAAATTTTGTATTCATAAATGATAAATTTGCCAATTTTTTTGACTTTTGTGGGCCACTTTCATTTCTCTTATACTCTTATCCCAGCGCTTGGTAGCAAATTTTTCCCGTTGCCCGCCAAAGTAACGGCCGAACCAGTATAGACGATTTATTAGCTGTTTAAATGAAGAAGTGAGAAGAACATGAATCATATTTTTGAAAGCTCACAAACTTCTCCTTTCAAATTTCAATGATCTAATTAATCCTCTGAAGCACATTTCCCAGGCACCATCGCCGGCATAATCCTTTTCACCGGAATCTAGCTCTGAATTTGTTTTCTGACTTTTCTCCCTTGGCATCTTCAGTCGCAAAATCTCAGCCGTCGTGAACTACCGCAGGTGATTCAGCGGCCGATTGATTTGGTCAATTCTGTAAATATCGCATTTACTAGACTAATTTTCTCAGAAAATCTCATCAATTTCCTTTGTATATATGATTTGCAGTGTGAATAGAGGCCGATCCAGGGAACATCTGGAGTTTTTAGTTGATGTATAGATAGTCGGTGCAATGGATGCTTATTCACTGAAGTCCGTGCTTGACTTGCCTGATCTGTTTCGCTCAGTTTTCAGTTTCAGGTATGTTGAAATTGGTCGGTTTATTGTGTGCGGTTGCTTCAGGCTAATATCTCTTTTCAGAACGATTCATGTTTGAGAATCTGTTAATATGTCCTCCACTCTGCGCGTGTTCTGAATTCACCCAACCATTTCATCTATTTTAGAGCTAGGGTTTGTATTCACAGTTTTTCAATGAGCACGGCAGCAGGGATAGTTGTGAAGTCAAACCATTTTTGCTCCACCAGAGTAATCTATTTGTGTTTTTGCCAATTTCTATATTTAAAAATGGTTGGGGAATTTTGGAGGAGAGGGAGGGGCGTACTGATTTTCAATTTTCTAACTTATCTCTATTTGCTAGTTTTTTATACTGTTATAAATGAAATATCTACCACTTTACTGTTAACTAAATCATGTGTTTCCCAACTGGATCTCCCAACTATATAGGAAATATTGAGCTATACATACATGTTTCTTAGCAAAAAAGCAATATAAAAATTTTTCCTCTTGAAGGTTGCAACAGGAACGGCAACCACCATAAAACATTGCTGCTATGCTTTTGTATTGAACTTATATGGCACTATAAACTTTGTACCACTGTAAATTTAATGCCACTGAAGAACCTAGTTGAAATTAAGGTGCTGACAATGATGATGGTGTTGATGATGTGCAGGTATTTTAACTCCTTGCAGAGTGAATGCTTTCCTGTTTGCTACCTTTCGGACGTGAACATGGTTATTTCTGCACCTACCGGAAGTGGGAAAACAGTACTTTTTGAACTATGCATTTTGAGGCTTCTCTCAAGATTCATATCCACTGAGGGTGTATTTGTACATGCCAAGGGGTCTCTGAAGACTGTAAGTTACATAAATCGACTCAGTTCAAAGTCTTTTGTTTTATTATTCTTACTTTTCCAAAAACCATGTTTTTTCACCCCAACTAGTACTTTGATTTAACTTAGTTGTGCTCCTAGTATGCTGTCCGGTTTAGGTGCAGACATCATTGCAGTTATCTGTTTTAGTACACTGCCCCTTCCTTGAAACATCATATAACTTCAGTGTTTTTGTGTTCTTTCTTGTGATGTAAAGATCTATATTGCACCTTCCAAAGCTTTGGTGCAAGAGAAACTGAGGGATTGGAACCAAAAGTTTGGTTCATGGGGAATAATTTGCCTAGAGCTTACAGGGGATAACGAGTACTACAACAATAAGGATATTGTGGATGCTGACATAATTCTTACAACTCCTGAGGTCAAATGTTGTTGACATTTCATTTATCATTTATGCTTTGATTCCTTTATGACTATCGTGATCTATACTCATTGATAAACGCATTGTGATCTATCCAGAAGTTTGATGCAGTGACTCGATATCGCATTAAAGATGGAGGCCTGAGCTTTTTCAGTGACATTGCTCTGGTACTTATTGATGAAGTTCATTTGTTGAATGATCCTCGTGGAGCAGCTTTGGAGGCTGTAGTTAGCCGAATCAAAATTCTTTCTTGCAATCCCGAAATGAAAACCAGTCCTCTATCCCGTGTTCGTTTTCTAGCCGTCTCGGCCACAATCCCAAATATTAATGACCTCGGTAACTATAATTTTTATGAGTATTGCTATTTTTATGAGCCTGTAATTCAAAATCTGAGTGATTTTAGGATAGCTAATGAAACAAACACTTAAAGTAATAATTTTTTTTGCAGCGGAGTGGCTTATGGTTCCTCATCAAGGAATTAAAAAGTAAAGTAGCTTTTACCACATGATGGGTGTATTTGTTGTTAGATTGCAGAAACAACCTAATTGGTCATTTGTGCTGTGCATTATTCTTGTCAGGTTTGGGGAAGAAATGAGACCAGTGAAGTTGACAACCAAAGTTTTAGGTGCACAAAAACTCGGAAATATGTTCACTGTGTTGTGAGCTGCTTTCTTTCTCACAATGCATCTTTTATTTGATTGTTATTCTTTTTCTAGGCTACACTCCTGCAAAGAATGACTTTCTATTTGAAAAGGTTTGTCCCTGTGAATATTCGTCATTTGACTCCTTTTCGTTCCACTGCCCATCTCATAGACTGAACTTGTGAATTCCCCTTCCCAACATGCTTGTATTAGTAAAATAAAGATAATTACATATATACGTAGTATATTGATATTTAATCTGATTCTACCATCCCATATTATTTCTAGTTTACTGATTATATTGCACTTAATTCTCCAGCGCCTTCAGAACTACATATTCGGTAAGCACAAAATGATATACTTCTTTTTGACTTTGACATCTATGTATCTGTTTGGCGCTCAACTTGTTTTTATTAGTTGCTGTCTAAATAAAGGAATTTGTTTGCAGACATCCTCATGCTACATTCAAGAGGAAAATCTTCACTGGTCTTCTGTTCAACACGGAAAGGAGCACAAGAAACTGCACAACGGCTCACACAAACAGCAATGACTTTTGGTCATTCAAATCCTTTCATAAAAAACAGAGAGCAGCAAGACAGATTGAGGGAAGCTTCACTGTCATGTTCTGATAAACATATGCAATCTTATATTCCATATGGCGGTATGAAGTTCTAACTTTTTTTTTTGTTTCTCAGGCCAACACGCATGCTCTGATTCTGCTTCATTTTTTACTCTTTCTTTGAATGATGTGTAAGTGGCATTGTACATATTATGCAGTTGGATACCACAATGGTGCACTTTCCATGAAGGATCGAAATCTTATCGAAGGCCTCTTTCTGAACGGCGATCTGCAAGTTCTGTGCACCACAAACACTCTTGCCCAAGGAATAAACCTACCGGCACATACAGTTATAATAAAGTCAACACAGTACTTGTATGTGTAGAATATATTCATTATATTGGTCACACCTTTTATACTTTGTTTCTTTCCTAATCCACGCCTTTTCTTATTGTAAGCAACCAGGAAAAACGTCTTTACATGGAATATGACCGATCTATGATCATGCAGGTATGCAACTGATCCATGACATTTGAGCATTAGTAAACCCCTACATGCTGATCATGGACATTCACTATAGTTGTACATGCTAAACCCCATTATTCTTGAATGAAAACTTGCTTAGTGGCTTCTAACCAAAAGGATAATTCATTCTCCATCTTTGCAGATGTGTGGAAGAGCAGGCCGTCCACAATTTGACGATGCAGGACTGGTTATAATAATGACCAGAAAAGAAACCGTGAGTTCCCTCTTGTTTTCTGCTAGGAGTATTTGACACAATCAAATATCTAATCCGGACTTCTTTTTTTAAATTTTGTATTCAATAATGCATTTCATACTAACATTTTAGGTACATTTATATGAGAACCTACTGAGTGGATGTGAAATGGTGGAATCACAGTATGCGATTCTTAATTTCCCTACAATGTGTTTTACACTATATATTTAGCTGGTGGGGCATATTATGAAGTTTTTATGCACCCTTTTGTTGTGTTTAGATTGCTTCAGTGCATTACTGAGCACTTAACTGCAGAGATTGTTCAACTAACAGTATCAGATATTACTAAGGCAATCGAATGGATGAAATGCTCATATTTGTATGTGAGAATGAAAAAGGCAAGCTCTTCCGCTCATAGCTTCTATGACCAGGTTGCTTGTTGCGAATTTTTTAAATGTCAGATTGGATGATTGATTTTCTGTATTTGAAAATCAGAACCCTGAGAATTATGCAATAAAGAAACAACTAGTCAGAGAGCATGTAGAAAGGCATCTGCAAGGTAACTGTTTGCTACAATGGTACAAATTGTAGGAACCTTTTACGCTTACTGATTTATGATTTTGTTTTTTGCCTGTCTTCACAGATATATGTGTTCAGAAGGTGAATGAGTTATCACGGCACCAAATGATCTGGACTGATGAGGATGGTTTCCTCTTAAAGCCTCTTGGTAATGAACTCAAATGCAATCTCGTGCATTATTCAAATTTCATAGAAGTCTAATTTCTTTTTTCTGTTACTTGCAGAGCCTGCAAAATTGATGACAAAATATTACTTGAAATTTGAAACAATGAAACACATTATGCGCGCACCTGCAAACTGTAGCATAGAAGATGCACTTCAAATTATTTGTCATGCTGAGGAGATCGCTTGTATTACTCGTGCTTGATATATCTTATCTTTGGGTAATTACTACTACACACGTGATTGATGGATCTCTTTTTATGTGATATAAAGGGATACAGCTCCGGCGCAACGAAAAAAAACTTTTGAATGATATAAACAACGACAAAAATAATCGGCTTAGGTTTCACATACTTGGGGACAAAAAGAAGAGGAAAAAGCGGATCCAAACCAGAGAAGAGAAGATATTTATTTTAGCAAATGACTGCCTAACAGGGGATCCTTCAGTTCACGAGTTATCAATGACACAGGTTTTGTTTTTTCAAGGATATTTACATACTCCCTCCCTCCCGAATTTATCTTCCCGTTTGCTTTTTCAGAGTTTAAGAAAAAGTGAAATTGTTTGGTTCACATTGATGCAAAGGAGAGAGAATTGTTGTGGTTCCCCCATTTTGTTCATTAAAAGGAATGGGAATTTTATTTTGGGACAACCAAAAAAGGAAAGTGAGAAGTTTATTTTGGGAAGGAGGGAGATTAAGCAGATGGCAATAAACCTTTAACTTAAAGACAATGTGCCATGTTGTAGGACGTCAATTCTATATGCACAAACGGAAGCAGAATCTCAAAGTGCATGAAAGAATACTTTGTATACAAGAAAAACTACATAGGAGCTTTAAGTTCAGCACTTCTTACCAAATCTTTGCATCAAAAACTGTGGGATGACAGTCCGTTCTTGCTGAAACAGTTACCTGGCATTGGAATGGTGACTGCAAAGGTTTGCTGCTTATACCATTGTTTGCAGTGTTTTTTTCTGTTAGATTACTTAGTTTATACTGATTCTGCGTTATTCAAATCATTCCTGAGGCACTGAATTTGATGGGAGTAAGATCTTTTGAGGACCTTGCTGATGCTGATCCAAGAAAGATTGAGATGGTTACTGGTCGTAAATATCCTTTTGGAAACCATATAAAAGGGGCATTATTATCACTTCCTCCAAAGATAGAGTTGAAAACAGAGGAAACTGAGAGCCAGAGGCAAGGCAAGTCTAAAGTAGTCATAACGTTGACAAGGATATCTCAACCTGCACAAATGACCAAAAGACACTATGCTGATCTGGTATGTCATCCATGCTCGCTCTCACATGTTCTTCATGTGACATGTAGTCTTCAGTCTAATTTTCTGCATCATAATCTTACATGTCAGTCTTTTTTTGGAAATTATCTCACAGATAGTTGCAATGGAAGAAGATAACCTGATTCTATTTCATGAAAAGATAAGGTAATTTAGAGCTGATTTCTAGTATTATCTTATTGATATATGGCATTTAAACCGTTGATAATTCGTGTTGTTTGAAAGGGGAAAAAACGTGATTTGCTGCACTATGCTTTTTACCCTGAGCATTCGAATCTGACACTTATCTGGAAGAAACAAAAGAGTGTTGTGGGAAAATGCACTTTTACCTTATTCTTTCTTTAAGAGCACTCTTAACGACAACGAGCAGCCGGGAATACCTTTTGCTGTGACAGTTTATGCAATTTAACTCTGTGAATTTATGTTATCAAACTTATTTTTGTATTTTGTTTTTGACTTTTCAGTTTTACTTTTCGGTGTAGTTTAGTAGGTTGTACTGGCATGTAAGGTGTCATAATCAAATATCTTCTTTGGTGTAGTTTTGTACGGCGTAATCAAATGCAATGCAATGTAATCAAATGTATGTGTATTGTAAATTTACTTTGCTCGGGCATTCATCGTTTACATTGCATTACATTTCATTGTCTTACCAAACTACACCTTAGATTTCAAGATAACTTCCATAGCTGTTAAGCTATGTCTAAAATCCTTCTCTTTGTGTTCTTTTTTTTCCTGCTGCAGAGTGGATGACTTTCCCAGGTAACGCATATGCTTTAGTTAACCCATGATATCTCCACCTTATCTGCCACAAGTTCATAAGCTCATACTGTCACATGTATTTGACAGCCCATATAGTGCAATGGTTATAGTGCCCAACCCTCAGAAAGGGAAGCTGACCGTGAAAGCAGATCTGATATATGACGAACTCAGTAACTTCTCTTGCAACTAAATGATATGATGCCGGTTTCAATTTATAATTATATTACTTGACATTCTTCAGATGCATTTCAATTTCTTGTCCGTACAGTTGGTGTCGATGTCCACCAGAAGGTAACATTAATGAAGGAGATGGATCAGGACATTACTATGAAACTGAAAACAAGGCAGCCCTCCCCCTGTCAATTGAAGGAACCATGCATCCTAGTCCTAGACGATGAATCTGATGGTGGCTTAGATATGTATGACATCATCTCCATGACTCTTCAACAAAAGAATCTAAGTAATCGACAATATGCGAATACTCTGTATTTGATCTCTTCAATTTCTAACGTCCATTTTTTCGTAACCAGGCCTAGTTTCAAGCTTATAGATGAAGACTCAGAGGAAGGTATAGAGTAAATTCCTGCCCTATGCACATTGCCACATATAACTTTCCTCCTAACCATTTAGGCAATGACTCTTTATCAGTTCTATCCTGCAATGAAGTTCAAACTATTGAAGATGATGAATGCAAGATTATCACTGAAAGAACCATATTTGATCACATACGCGAAAAGGCAAAAAACCTGCCCGAATCGGCCGTTTTGGGTGACTCTGCCTTAGAGTCCACCTTAGCTTGTGTTAGAAAACGAACTCGCGAGAGACTGGTTGCAATTAATTGTCCAATAGAAGTATTAGACGACGAAACAAGCAAAGTTGCACGTTACAGCATGGCCCTTCAATCCCTCAGATCTCATCAACTGGGAAAAAAGTTCACGGACAAAGATCTAATAACTTCAGAATGCCATACCTTCTCCAAGGACACCAACCCTACAAATCTCACAGGTGATGTTTCTAGCTGTCCACTTGCATTGCACGTCCGTTTTTCTCATCATTATCACTATTCATGCACCGTTTCACACCTGAGTGTATCTATCCAGGGAAACTTCACCATGGACCAGATTCTTCAAAATCTGTTGCCCAGGCTGAAACATCAGCATTCACACACATGCTTGGATCACCAATGTCGAAGGTCACTGAACCCATGCTAAATATGGCCAATCAGAAGAACTGCTTCAGCACTTCGTTCGATCACAGAAATAGTTCCACTTTTGAGGGTCTCACCGCTACAAAAAGAGAACTCGGAAATGATATGATTATTAGAGACTCTTCAGAAATGAAAAGGAAGCATGTCTTGTCTCCACGATTGTTGGAAAGGCCTTGCTCTTCGTCGGCAGTGGTGGGAAGAAACAGGGAGGAATGTGTGAACTCCTTCTTGGGGTTCAAAAGTGTGTTTTCGTTTCTCTAATGGCAGTTTGCTCACTGCGCCTGTTAGTCTGACTTCATTCAGACTGTGCTTGTGAAATCATTATTGGACTTGTTTGGTTTGCAAATCAGTAGAAAAACTTAAACTGGTTTTTGTTTGTTTTTATTTGTTTGTTTTTATTTGTTTGCTCTTTTAGACAGAATTCTATGTATCGCCTCGGTCATGTTTGGTAAACAACATATTGAACGAAATGCTAATTGAAAATGTGCAATATATTGAATAGCATGTATTCAGTGAAAATGTAAGAGATAGTTATGGTTTTTAAAATTTAATAATTATTCTTAAAATATTAACTTTGGATATCTGTGGACATCCAAAAAAATCAAATTTGATTCCATGCCCGATCCGGTTTTTTGGGTTATTCGATCCAAAATATTTGAAAATCAAAATATAGGATGGGATATCCATTTTTGGATCGGATCATTGTGGATCATGGACAAAATTTTTGGATTTGATATTTTTGAACACTTCTACCTAAGAAGGTAACACCACCAAACAACAAACAAAAACAAGCTAAAATGACAATAGATAAATGATTTAGTATAATAATATACTCCATCTGTCTATAAATTATTTTCTCGTTCATTATTCATGTGATTAAAAGTTATTCATTTTGTCTATTTTTGTTGTCTATTTGATAAAATAGTATAGTAATAATGTGATTGTAGATCGTTTAATGTAATTTTTAAATATATTTGGAGTTATTTTTATTTTTTAATTTAACGCTAAGTTTCATATAAAATGAATCAAAAATAAATTCAGTTAAACATCGTACTGCACAACAACAAAAAATTGCAGATGGAGGGAATATAAATTCAAAATTATAATAATTTTTTCATTTTCAAGCCTCTTCATATTAATGAGTTTTTCTTGGAGCGAGATTCCATTATGTATAATGAAGGTGTAAAAGGATGGCTTAGGTTAACCAATAAGATGTTACAAGTAGTATTTCGACATGTGCCATGCACGGGGTGGAACAATTTTTTTTTTGTTTTTGTTATTTTTCATCGTGACAAAATTTTTCAAATATCAAACAACACAAAACATATAGAATTTGCTAGTGAAAATTCTACTATATACAATTAAAAATTAACATTTCAAATTCTTATTTAAAGTAGAATATTTTGAAAACTGTTGAGGTATATAATATTTATTTGTGAAGTTATAAAGATTACCAAAGACTTGTAAGTGAATACAGTAAGTGAATACCAATTTGGTAAAAATAATATTATTAATGCCAATTTGACATTAACTTTTTTATAATCATAAATCATAACGAAACATAAACTATTGAAAATTATATTTTTTTAAACTTCAAGAGTATCCTGTATGAAATGATATACAGAATATAATTCATTTATGTTGTGCATGTAAAGAGCACAACATAATTTTTCTAATACTACAATTGCGTTTGAAGATAATTTTTCACAAGTTTCAATGCTTAACCTTGTACTATTATACATAGGGCTGAGCAACGGTCAGTTTCGGTCGGTTTCGGTTTGAAACCGAAAAAACCGACTTTTTTTAACATAATTGAAAACCGACCGAACCGAACCGACCATAAATCAAAACCGACCAAACCAAAACCGAAAACCGCCCATACATCAAAAAAACCGACTGAAAAACCGAATTCTAATTACTTTTATTTTGATTTTTTAATATAAATTCAAGAAACTAATTTGGAAAGGTAGATTGATATGTATTAAATTAGTTTAAATTAAAACTTTTCTATTGTCATTGATTTAGTAAGGTAGATAAATTTTTTTTTTGAATTTAAACTATCCATTTCATATAAAAATTGCACTTTTCTTATTAATATGTTCAAAACATTAACAAATAAATTTTTAAAAAGTGAAACATTAAAGTTTTCCATAAAAGAGTAAAAAGAAAGCATGTGTGTTAATCAAATATTTTCTAATTTTAAAAAATAAAAAATAAATTAAAATAAAATCATCGGTTATTCGGTCGGTTCGGTTTTTCTTACAAAAAAACCGAAAACCGACCGAAAAACCGAAAAAACCGAAAATAATTTTTACATGAAAACCGAAACCGAAACCGAACTTCCGGTTATTTCGGTTTTTGGTTTTCGGTTTCGCGGTCGGTCCGGTTAATTTGCTCACCCCTAATTATACAATTCAGAGATAAGGTATATGGTTCGGCTGGTTGTACCAAAAGTTAAGGTATATTCGAGTAATATTCATTCTAGAGTAAAGTAGTACTCATTCTCACACAAATACAAACGTCCATTTTTAAATAACGTAGTACTCGTTCCGAAATAACATAGTACTCATTTTCACACATTTATACAATACAAATATAATAATCATTTACGAATAACTTAGTGTTCATTCTGAAACAAAGTGGTGCTCATTCTCAAATTACGTTATGTTCATTCTCAAGTAACATACCGTTCATTCGCTTCAAATTTGGAAATATAAATTTATAGTATAATGAAAATTACATTACTTTAAATCACTCCAATGAGCATCGTCATCGTCATCTTCATCGACATCTTCATCGTTGTCGGCATCAATGATAGTTGGACCTAGGGTTTCCTAGTTCCTTCTAGATGAATAGCGCTTGAATCGTCTATCTCGTCCGCACCTAGGGTTGCTGCTCTTCCCTGCAGACTTGGGACAATCCAGATCTTCCCTCATATCGCACCTAGGGTCATTGCGGCAATCTAGATCTTCCACAGGATTACTCTGTTTCGTTGATTCGTTTTAAGGCTGGTTGTACCCAAAATTGGGTACAACGGATTGTAGGATATAAATTGTGCAATTCAGATGATTAATCGATGTTCCCATATAACATAATAGGTATAACATTCTTCAAATTAAAATTATTTTGTCGTTTGAGATTTACAAATATTTGTTCTCGTTTATAAACTCAATTATTATACAATCGTCATTGATTGCAAGATATATGATGGCTCGCATTGGTTTAGATTATTGAAAAAAAATTGAATAATCTCCTCGTAATGATATGATATGATTCTCCTCTCAAATTAATTTTTTTCAAAAATATGATTTTCCTTTACCCAGTTTAATTAAAAAAAATTGTGATCCTATAATTATTCATCACTGTATTAATTTAAAAAATTGATTACAAGTTTTGTTTTTCAAAAAATATGATTCTTTTACCCTGCATCACCACATTAATTTATATTAGTGAAATAAATATTATTCATCTCTCTTGCATTAATATGATTATCCTCCTTCGTATTGATTAAAAATATGATATTTCTCTCTAGTATGATTCAAAAAATAAAAGACTAGATTTACTATGATTAAAAACATTATTGTTAAAAAAAATTAAAAATCTAATGATTCCACTCCCCTGTCAAAAAAAATGAGTATGAAAAACAAAAGCGATCCAATATTTAAATATAAATTTAAAAAAAACATTTGATTTTTTTAGTTTTTTGGATGTAAAATAATATAAGCACGTAAAATCATTCCTTTTTAATTTTTTGACTTAAATATTTGATCATTTTAAAAATTGGTCTATTTATTTTTTGTTTAATAGTGTTTTGATGTAGAGATTAACATATAGTTTTATATTTTATTTTACACTAATATTGAAAATAAATAAAATAAAAACTAACTTCATTTAAGTTTGTCACAAACAAATATGAATTTCTTGAAGGTTAAGAAAGTATTTTTTTAAGAGAGCAAATCTTATTTATTCATTGATAGTTTTATTTTAAATAAGGTGAAGAAAATAAAATTAGAAAAATATTTTATTTTGTAATAAAAGAGATGATCTCTATTCCATAAGTAAATTTCCTCAATAATATTGAAATCATAATAGGCAATTGTATTCTATAATGTATTTAAAAATATCTGAAGCTTTAGTCTTGTCCTCCCTGGATGTGTATTTATTTGTTTTTCTAAAAAATTTAGGTAAGTGTTCCCCGGCTTTACCACACCGATTTTGGTGGACTCCTACTAGGTTAGAAAATGTAATTAAAAATATCATATCGTAATAGATAATTTAAAATAATATATTTAAAAACTAACTTCACTTAAGCTTGTCATAAATATATATGAATTTTGAAGGTTAAGAAAGTATGTTTTTCTAACGAAGGAAATCTTTTTTATTCTTCAATAGTTTTTTTATAAATGAAGTGGAAGGAATATAAAATTTAAAAAAATCCTTTTATATTCTAATAAAAGCGATGATCTCTATAATGTATTCCATAATTAAATTTACTCAATAGTGTTAAAATAATAAAAAAAATTGGTGTAAATATAGTATATTATGTCATGTTGACACATACATTTTTTGAATGTGTTCTACTCCCTCCGTCCCAATTTAAATCGTCTATTTTGATTTTTGGACATATTTAAGGAAAATAAAAAATAGAGTTGATTTTTCGAAATTGCAATTACTTTTTAGAAGGGGTGATGATGAATGAGAAAATAAGGTGAAGAAGAATGACTTATTTTAGTGGTAGTTTAGGTAATCTTTTTTAAAAGTTTACGAAAACAACTAACAGGCATCTTATTTTGGGACGGAAAAAAAGGCAAACAGGCAATTCAAAATGGGACGGAGGGAGTATAATACAATTTCAAATATTATATCATAATAAATAATTAAAAATAATATATCTTTTAAATTTAAATCATAAATTATCTAAAAGTAATAAATCATAAATTGTCTAGTAATAAAATCAAATCATAAAATCAATTAATTCAAACTATGGAGTTATGTATATTATTTTCCTATTTTAGAAGCAGCTATAGTCTAGTTATCTCTTGTTTTATAAATATTTTAATTTAGTTTTTAACGTATATTTTTTTGTTTTTCATCAATATTGCAATTAATAGAATTAAATCTAACTTCATTATAACATAGCATAAGAAACACTCGTCTAACATTCATTTAAGGGAAAAATAGCATCTAATTCTTTAGCTGAAAATTTTAGTATAAATGAAGATAATAGAAAGCATTGAATGAGGAAAGCATATTCTCATAAAATGAATATTCCTCGTCCATAATTAATTTTTTTAAATATTTATATTAAAAATCTAATTTTACGTTTTATATCTCCTAAATTGGGTAGCATATTATGTGTTAGAAAAATATGAAATTTCTTTATAGGTGAGGAAGATATTTTATTTAAATAGGTTTGAATATTTAAATTAATATAATGAAACTGGCTTTGTTTAAACATATCACAAGAAATTACGAATATAAAATTAATTTATGGGTGAAGATAATACTTAATTATTATTTAAAAGCGTTTTCTATTTAAAAAATTTATAGATAAGTTATATCTTTTTTTTTTAGAATTTCTTAATGTAGTTTTTAAAATATATTGTTTGGTTTTAATTTAACATCAATATTAAAATAAATAGAATCAAATCTAATTTCATATAAATATGTCATAAACAAAAACACAGGTTAAAATTATTTAGATGTCACAAAAATATTATTTAATGAATTAAAAGTTTTACAACAAATGAAGAACAAAAAAAATACTATATTGAATTAGAAAAAATATATCATAAGAACATATGTTTCTCTTAAATAATTTAATTTTCTAAAATATTTCATATCAAAATATTGAATTCAAATTTTATATATAGGGAGAAAGATCAAAGTATGACTAAAACATTGAAAATATACCAAAATAGGACTTCCATGTTTTTATTCCCGAAATAGGACTTACATTACCATACATGGTCATATACATTACCAAAAAAATATAGTAATTTGCATATGTACACTGCAACATTACAACAGGGAAACGTCGCATTATCACAGTGCAAAGTCCTATTTCGAAAAAAAACATGAAAGTCCTATTTTGGTACTTTTCTCTATGTTTTAGTCCTATTTAGGGTGATTTCTATTATATATACTTAATTAGGTGGCATGTTAAGTATCAAAAATAATAAAATTTATTTATATGGGAAAAAATATCCTATTTATTAGTTGTCCATTTTTAAATAAATATAATCAAATTAATCTCATGTAAACTTATGAACAAATATAAAATTTACCAAACTTCAGAATTGGAATTGAACTCCTCAATTCCGATTCCATAGTTTGAATTCCACGTACCAAACGGAGCCTAATATTCTTCTAGTCTAAATATATACTATTTGATAAATTAGTACTCGTATAATAAAAGGTTAATTTTATATATATATATATATATATATATATATATATATATATATATATATATATATATATATATATATATATATATATATATATATATATATATATATATATATATATATATATATATATATATATATATATATATATATATATATATATATATATATATATATATATATATATATATATGGGCTGGTTCCCGTGAGAATGCACCTTGTGGAGAGAAATGAGAATAGTGCATTTTCAAAGATTTATGGTGCATTTCGACGTGATGCATTTTTGAACCATTTTGGTGCATCTAATTTTGATGAAATCTTGACCCTTAGATCTTACAATACAAAGCACCAAATTCATTCTCATTTCTCTCCTAAGATTGTATTCTCACCAGAACCAATATATATATATATATATATATATATATATATATATATATATATATATATATATATATATATATATATATATCAATGAAAGTATTATGGGAAATAGAAATCATCAATTTTGCAAACGAAGCACCTCCATTTTTTTAAATACAAACTATCATAGATTCATAGCAAAATTTCTCATATACTCGATGAAAGTATCAGAGTAAAAGTTCTAAATAGCACTGGTCTTTTTGAAAGACCAGCCCGATCCGACCTATCCTTATATCCATCCCTTATCCCTAGCACCTAGGTGGAAGTTACAACTTAAAAGTACATATGGACACATGGTTGACGCAAGGCCTTAGCCACCCTTTTGCAACAAGGGAATGGGTAAAAATAAAGTTCACATAAATGGAGATTATGACCTCTACGCAGATGGAAACTGTTGCCATCCCTCACATGGGTACATTAAAATTTTTGACATTTACAGTTGACCGTACCTGTTGACCGCTCCCCACTATAACGGAAATCCAAAAAAGTTTTGAAACATCCATTGATCCATTTCTGAGCATTTCCAGGACTCAACCATTGCAATCCTTAATGTCCTGAATCATTTTTAGGACTTGTCTCATAGTGGGCCTCTGCTCTGGGGATGTCAAGCTACAAATACTTGCTAGTTCAACTAGCATTTCAAGCCATCTGTCTTCATCTTCTTCGTCGTCTTCCCTCACAGTTCTAACCCACTCTGGCATATCAGCAGGGGAGAGGAATGGCTGCTGGGAAGGATGTTTGCCAGACAAGAGCTCCAACAGAAGGACGCCGTAAGAGTAGACGTCGGAAGCTGAGGTGGCACGCCGCAAAGACTTGCGTGCCTCAGGGGCTTTGTAGCGCACGGAGTCAGGGTCGTCGCCGGGAGAAACGTCTGCTAGTGTTATTATGCAGTAATCTACTAGACATGCCTCGAAGTCTGAGGCGAGGAGAATATTAGTGGATTTCAAGTTGCCGTGAATGAGCATTGATGCTTGGTGGATGTAGGCAAGCCCTTGAGCCACATCTTCTGCGATTTTTAGACACGATGTCCAGTGAAGCGGCTTTGACCTTGTTGATCTTGAACCTGTCATGTGCACATAGTATGAGCATAACTCAGACTCAATGAATCTAGTAAAAAACAAGTAAAGATTGCATTCAAAGAAGCAGAGATAATTATGTACTAGTATTATCAGAGATGACACAATGTACTTGCAGCAATTGCAATCAGATTGATAGACCGAGTAAGCACAGTTCGACTGAGCTAACAATTTTTTAGTCTAAAGATCAAAAATCAGATTTGGTAGAATAAATCAACCAGAGTAAGAAGAAATTCGGGTCAAATGGCACTTAAATCTTATTAACTCATTGTTCTTTCTTAATTTTTGGACATAGATTCTAGCATAGGAAAAAAACAAATACGAGTAATAAAAGAAAGGGAAGCAAAAGTAGAAGCAAGAGCTAGCTAACCATGGAGGAGATTGAAGAGGCTGCCATTGGGTTGATATTCATAGATGATTAGCCTTTCCTGTTTGGCCTGGAAGTAAGCCCTAACAGGCACCAAATTCGGATGCCGCAGAGCTCCTACAGCTTCCATGTGCTGCAGGAATGCATCCGCGCTTGTTATTGAAGTTTTTCCGGCATCCAGTCGTTTAACGGAGACAATAACTTGTGTATCCATCACTGCCTTATATGTTGTCCCAATTGTGCCCCTTCCTAGCAGCTCCGCGGAAGCTCTCATGAGCTGCTCTAAAGAATACATTTCTGCCTCCCCTTGACAGAACTGCAGACTTCCTCTCTTCAGAGGCGGTCGTGACTTTTGTATTTTTCTTTGTTTGGCATCTTCTTCGATGTTTTCCTCTTGAGTTAAGCTCATCACATTCTCCATGTTATGGTTGCCTGTGTTCGATGTCACTTTTGTGGAATTGGGCTCCATTTCTTCACTCTGCTTTCTGATTAAGGCCAAGAGGGACAAAACTGCTGCAATTAGGACCAGGAATCCCACGACGATGCATAGAATTATGCCGGTTTTCTTGTGCCGCCGTAGAGCAGGTGGCGGGATATGTCCAGGTGGCTGAGCATCCTGGTGGAGCGGCTGGGCCGGCGGCCAGACCTTAGCAGGAGGGGATTTGAAGAATGAAGAAGCTCCGCAAGGCCTGTCGACAATCGCGCCGCAGAGGTTAGGGTTGGATGAGAATGAAGAAATTGTGAACCTGGATAGAACCGGGGTGACAGGAACCGGCCCGGTGAGGTTGTTTCTGGAAACATTGAATACTCTGAGCTCCGACTGGTTCAACGGCGGAATGGAGCCGTCGAAGCGGTTACAGTCGAGGCGGAGGTAGTTCAAGCGGCTGAGAACCGCCAGTCCGCCGGGCAGCGGGCCGGTGAGATTGTTATGAGCCAGATCGAGAATGACGAGGCGGTGAAGGGAGATGAGAGAGAGGGGAAAAGCTCCGTAGAAGTCGTTATGGTTCAGGAATAGGGTTTCGAGGTTCGGGAGTCCGGCGAGGTCAGGAATGGCGCCGGTGAGCGAGTTGTTCTTTAGACTCAGAATCCGGAGCTGGTCGAGCCGAGTTAGCGAATCGGCGGCGAATACACCCCGGAGATTGGAGCCTTGGAGGACGAGACGGACCACCCGGCCCTGAGAGCACTTCACTCCTTGCCATTGACAGTAATCGAACCGCTCGTTGAGCGTGTAGTGAAGCTTGTTGTTGAGGTCCGCCTTGGACTTGAACATCAGAAGCGAGACGGCGTCGGACGGAAGCAGAGACGCCGCGAGCGGCGGAGACGCGGCGTTGCTGAGGACAGCTGCTGGGAAATAGCAGTGAGCTTGCAGAAGGAAGAGGAGAAGGAAGAGCGTCGTCGGAGAGAGAACTACGCGGCGGCGGCGGCGGCGGACGTTGCTTCTCTCTTGCTTCGGTTGAGCAGTGACGGAAGACGGCGGAGGCGGCGATTGCTGGGCCGTTTGAAGCGGCGTACGGAGACGGCGAGGCATCATCGTGTAGTGTTTTGGATGGAAGCGCGACAGTGAGGTATTGTTGCGGAGCAGCTGGACTGGCTTTGCTTTGCTTTGGTCGTCAAGCCATAGGTCAAGTGGGTGGTCAATGTCACGTGAAAGAAAGAGCCATACTCCTTTTATTGACTAATACCTCATTCCCTCTATATTCCCTCCAATATTCTCAATTTCTTTGATCATTCCATAAAAAAAAATACTCCATTCCTCCATTATACTCTTCATATCACAATTCACACAAAAAAACTCTTCATTTCCATTTTTAAATGTTACTCCGTATATAAAAGATTTCTGAGTAAATTCTATAATTAGTCTTTTATAATAAGGGGTTTCCCTATTTAGTCATCAATTATCAAATATTATCCAGAGGTCCTTCTTTTATAGGTATTTTTTCACATATAATAGTTTTTTTGATCTTCTATCACGTTGGTGTTAATTTGAGGGCTAAAAGTGTAATTTGACAATGATAATATATCTTTTTTGTCATACACAATTCCAAAGGCGGTTCCGTTGGCGTCATTTGTGAATTACAGCCGCTTTCTACTACAAACATAGTCTACAAATGTGGTCTTTCGTTGAAATCCTAGTCCACAATCATAGTCATTATTTTTGTGTTATCCGCTTAACCAATATGAGAACACGTCACTAAACATAATGTTGATGTCAAATTATATATTTAGCCTTCAAATTAACACTAACATGACAGCAGATAAAAAAGAACCATTTATGGAAGGATACCTATAAAAGAAGGATCATTGGGATAATATTTGATAATTGAGGACTAAATAGAGAAACCCTTCTGTTATAAAGGACCAATTATGGAATTTACTCAAGATTTCTCTTATTTTTGGTAAATCTTATGTAGTCTAGCATCTTTTTCTCTTATATATCATTTTCATGTTTCAACTACATAATTTTTTTTTTACAATTTGTGTCAATCCAATGAGAAAGTTTTATTATGGACGGATGGAATATAAGAAATAGGTTGTGCTAGGTGTGCAATATAGTACAATGTTTGAAGATGTAAAACATGTAACAATAAAGAATTGGTTTGAAATTTTAATTAAGATATTATAGCTTATACTGTAATATAACGTCTTATATCAATTGATTCAACTCTCACAATAACTTTTATGTATTTTCAATTGTGATCTTCTTGAACAATATAATATTACAAAGTTCTAAATGAGTTTTCCATCATTTTGTTTTTCAAATAACGTTATCATATAGGAATGTATAGTGATATGAGACGTAAAATATGACCATTCCATGCTTTAACCACCAAGACAGGGATAACTTTGTGAGATTAACTTCTTTATTTTGTTACCTGCTTCGCATTTTTTTAGGATGCGCATTTTTTGCGTGCTTCACATTTTTCTTAAAGGAACAGTTAATTATGCAAAAGTCTTTTGACTATATGGACTACTTGGCAACTTTTAAAAGGTTGAGAACTTATTTACCCACTTGAGAAAGACCTCATATAATATTTATGTAAACTCTTCAATTTTAGAAGGGTGTATTCAATCTAGAGTTTGTACAACTTTTTAGATTTTAAAAGTCGATAGGTATTCTATTTGAATTATAAAAATTTTTTAAAAATCTAATGGTATTAAATGATTGATAGATTTTGAAAGATTTTTATTATACATAGATTTTGATGGATTTTGAAGCTAATTTTCTATGCAAAAACTTGTACACATTTCTCTAGACACATCAAAAAATTTTAATGTACATTTCACTCACCCCACAAATTTTTCATTGTAGAGATGGGTGTGACCTAGCTTGTAACGCCACGACCCAGATACCCGAATTTATTCGAATATCCGACTCGGGGTGTTAACGGGTGTAACTTTTTGAATCGGAAAATGGAGCATTAAACAAAACTTATTTATTTATTGATAATATCAGAGTAACTATTATACATGCGGAAGCTTAACATATTCGTACAAAATATATATTTCAAAATAACATCTTTATTGTTATTATCTTTCCTTATGTCATCTCGTCCATCCTTCCATCGCCTTAGCATTGTCCTCTGGTTCGGTCACTATTCTGTTTGTGTACCTAAAAAAATGGAGCCAACCCGATCAGCAAAAGCTGAGTGGTACCAATTATAACAATAGGTACGAAATATAATAGCGTAGACATATACTTTTCTCAAAATTCTTTACTTTGATAATATAAACATATTATTGTATAAAACTGTAGTATCAAGAAAATCAACTTTTCTTTTACTCTTTGTTTAACTAGGACTTCAAGTACTTCGGGTACAAGACGAGTCCATTATCTCTTTCTGGGACTTCAAGTACTTTGGGTACAAGACGAGTCCGTTATCTTTTTCTGGGACTTCAAGTACTTTGGGTACAAGACGAGTCCGTTATCTTTTTCTGGGACTTCAAGTACTTTGGGTACAAGACGAGTCCATTATGACGAGCTCGTACGTACGGCAATGGAGGGGTACTGGTTAACCCTGTAGAACCTTGTGAACCGTAGTTCACATACCAGAAATCGTTTATTAAATTTAGAAAATATAATTTGTATATGTATGTGTCTCATTAACTTCTTTGAATCCATATTTCAAATTTAACACATATATTTTTTTACTCTATATACGTAATTTAAAAATAATACATAAGGTATTTTATTTTTGCTTCAAAACTATCCTTTTTATCTTACTCAAGACTTATTAAAAACTTCCTTAGCATGTAGAGAAATAGTTTTAGGCATAGAATGTAAAAGAATCTTGTCACTTGGAGTTGGTCATTTCCGGTCACCTTCTTCGACGAGGTAACTTTGTTTTTATGTTTAAAACCTAATTTTTCTTCTTTTTATCATCAAAATACTTTTTATAAAACATATATATAAATAGTTTGGACGTAAAGATTTGTACAAATTGTATGCTGCTATCGTGACCCATTTTCTGGTTGCCTTCTTTAACGGTATTCAAAAATTTGTTTCAAAACCTTTTTTTTCTTCGCATTCTCTTATATAATCTTTATATAATTCTTTTAGGAAATATTTTAGACAATTTGGACGTAACGCATGTTTAAAGTAAAAGTCGGCAGTGTTCCCGATTAGTAGTGACAGAAATTAAATCAATTGAGTATATAAAAAATATAGCATATATTAACGTATTATATTAAGTAACAATTGTTATACGGGCGGCGGCACTCACCTTAGAACAAGAGGTTAAGACTTGGAATTAACCAACGTAATTGGCAAGCTTGGTTGATTTCCGATGCTCTCTCTCTCTCTCTCTCTCTCGACGTAAGTATAAGCTTTAGTAATAAACTAGTTATTCCTTATGTAATTGCCTTGGTAGACTTTTTTTTATTTATTATTATAATATGAACGAGACCACTCATATATATATATATATATATATATGGAGGAATAGTAACTTTGGATTAAAATATCTAGTTTTGGATTAGGACGAAACATGGTGATTAAGCTACTCCATTAATTATTTACTGACACACTATCCAACAGTAACAGTTTAGGATAAGTATCAAATATTATATTCCCTAATTAATTTACTTTTGATTTAAATTTTATTTTGATATATTTTTTTTTTAGAATTAAAATGTCAATGTAAATTATTGTTAAATTTACAACTTAAATTTTTAATCTAAACTGGCCCAATTATCAATTAATTATTTTATTTATCGAAATATCTAGACCAATTTTCGGGGCTTTACATAGCTCTAGTCTCATACTTGCAAGACATAGACCTCACAAGAACTTCCTCCCTCACTACAAGAATTGGCCTGCAATTTGTTACGGACAAAATTTGTTGCAGATCTACGACTTTGCGACGAAAATATGAATATTGAAAACCAGTTCAACATCTGCGATGAACCATGTCTTTCCACGGTTGATTTGCGTGGGATTATAGACTTGCGTCACAGATCTGAGATGTTAAAATAAATTTTGTTTGCGCCTTTAAAATTAGCTACAAAATAGAGTTGTCGCAGACTTACAATGAATATCTGCTATGAACCTTTTTCCATCGTAGATTGTAAGTTAAAAAAATTGCGGATGAGCTTATTTCGTTTGGTTTACAAGCTCGGCAACCTCACAATCTCACATCTTTCCTCTGAAACTGGAGCAATGTCTCACCGGTTCATCCTCCGTTCTCAAACGAATCCGCCACTCTTTTTCGTCGCCACTCCCATGACACCGTCCACCTGGTCAAGGGTCGCTAGCTCTTTGTCCCTTCCCACCTCACCACCTCGAGGTCGGCTAAAGGAGAAGGATGTCACCACCTTCTCCATTGACATTGTGTCACCTCACCAGTCACCGCTTCGCGTTGCACCACCAGACGATGTTGCAACCATCGTCTTGTTGCCCGCCACCTCGCATCGCCCACCTCTGCTCCATACTGTACAATCGTGTATCTTAGGTTTTTTCTAAAATTTATTTACTATAATTATATTCTTAAATTTTGTGAGATTGATTGTGTTTTTGTTATATTTTGAGTTTTTTTAGGTTAAATTGAATTGAAATTGTGTGAAATTATTTTGATATTAATTAGAATTAAAATGGAATTAGATAAAATTGTACATGTTTTTGTGGAATTGAGAATATTTAAGGTGAAATTGTATTGGAATTATCAATTCAAATTAATCCCGGATCTAGTCAACATCTATAAATTGTGGCTTTGATTGTGTCATGAGAACGAGTCATTTTAGAAGAGGGAATCCTAGCTAATGCGCCCTTTTTCACCCATATGGATTGAAATTGTAACTGTTATTTTGACTATCTTTTTATTCATTTTATGCAATATGATGTGCCTTATAGGCTAACTGGTTGTTAGTGGAATGTCAAAAAAGATTAAAATCTTTTCTCCTTCTCTCTTCTATCTACTTCGTCTCTTTCATCTATTCCTTTTGAACCCCTCCTTCCAATTCATTCTTATTCAGTTTTTAGTGCAAAAGTGTACATTGAAGACATTCAAGTCTCTTTGTGAATGCTCTGGCTGGCAACTCAAATAAGAATAGTATCATAAAAAAGGCCCCTTTTATTTTTGAATGAAATGTTTCCCCTTTCAAACAGAACTTTCCATCAAAAGGGCTGCATATACAAAGTCATTTTTAATTTGTTTGTCAATACATTTATTATTCATATATATAGTTTTTCATTAAAGATCATAATTCATATTCATGGTTAAATATTGTGGTTGATATTCATGGTCAAAAATTATTGTTTGTTGCCTTTCAATTGCCAGGCATTGCTAAATGAGTCCATTCGAAAATTGCAAGTTGATGTATAAGAAATATGTTATGCAAAATTCGAGAATAACAAATAAAAACGCGAGAAACACGAGAACAGATTTAATGTGGTTCACAAACGTTGTGTTGGCTACATCCACAGGAAGAGTGGGAGCAGTTTTATTATGGAGAGGCAAGAACAGACTACAGAATAAGGTTTGTGGTAGCACCCATATATATAGTGCTAGGCTAAACCCTAACAGGCTTGGGCCCAAATATATAGAATTGACAGATAATTAATAGCCCAATACATCAACATTCTTAAACCCTAACAGGCGAGACCCTTGTACTCCCTGCTGTAATGGGTCAGATTCAAGGCATTACCGATCGAGTGGAGCGCGATCAAGTCAAACCCTAGGTGCGGGAAACGAAGATAGTAAAGAGCAGCGGGAAGAAGAAGGTGCGGGAAACGAAGATAGTACAGAGCAGCGGGAAGAAGAAGGTGATGGTGAAGATAGTGATGGTGATGTAATAGTGGGGAAAGTGATTGTATAGGAGATGGAAGGGTTCATGGGGAAGTGATTGATATAGAAACTTGTAGTCCGAAATAATTCAGTGTTTGGGTGAGACAGTAGAAGAAGGGTTAGAGATTGATCTTAAACTAAGAGGAACGAATGAATGGTACTTAATTGAGAATGAACACTACTTTATTTGAGAATGAGTACCACTTTGTTTCAGAATGAACACTATATTATTTGTACATGAATATTATAATTGTATTAAATAATTGTGTGAAAATGGGTACTACATTATTTCAGAATGAGTACTACATTATTTCAAAATGAGTACAACGTTATTTCAAAATGAACATATATGTTTGTACGAGAATGAGTACTAATTTACTTTAAAATGAGTACCACTCGATTAAAATGAATACCACCTGAATCTACCTATTTAGTTACAACCAGGTGTACCATATATTTTTCTCCATCAAGGCCTCATCTATCACTCCGGCATCCACTAGCTCCTCCTCAGTCCTCACACTAGGTGCTGTTTGTTTTTTGTGCAGAAAAAGGTCTACAAACCACATCTACACACATCTGCAGGAGAAGAGGTGAACCAAAGGTCTGCAGTCTGCAAGAGGAAGACTGTTTTTTAACTTTTGTAGATTGGTTAAGTAAATTGAAATTTAAAAGAGTAAATTCTATAATTGGTCCTTTATAATAGGGGGGTTTCCTATTTAGTCCTCTATTATCAAATATTACCCTAGTAGTCCTTCTTTTATTAGTATCTTTCCACAAATAGTCCTTTTTTTGATCTTCTATCATGTTGGTGTTAATTTGAGGGCTAAAAGTGTAATTTCACAATGATAATATATCTTTTTTGTCATACACAATTCCAAAGGCTAGCTGTTCCGTTTATGTCGTTTGTGAATTACAGTCGCTTTCTACTACAACCATAGTCCACAAATGTGGTCTTTCGTCTAAATCATAGCCCACAATCATAGTCATTTTTTTGTATTATCTGCTTAACCAATATCAGAACGCGTCACTAGACATAATAATGTTGATGTCAAATTATACTTTTAGCCTTTAAATTAACACCAACACGACAAAAGATCAAAAAAGGACCATTTGTGGAAAGGTACCCTTAAAAAAGGACTACGAGAGTAATATTTGATAATAGAGGACTAAATATGGAAACCCCCCTGTTATAATTTATAAAGGACCAATTATGGAATTTACTCAATTTAAAATAAACATATTTTTAAAGCAATCAATATTTTTTAAACATTTAAATTTAAATAAGAGTTCTACAACACTGAGATAACAACAATAACATTTTTTTAAATAACAATAATAACAATATTTCAAATAATTTATTCCGCACTTTGCATTAAGTGCTCAGTAATTTCATCTCGTAACTTGATCATATATTCACGATCCGATGCAGTACCGTGTACTCCAACCTCTTCTTCATCAACATCAACGTGCCCACGGCTATTTCCTAATGACACGTTTAGTTGATCATATTTTGTAAAGAAGTCATCGCTCAAGCCCTCTTTCCTTATAAAAATTATGTAGCGCGAAACATGCAATGACAATGTTCTTTTGTGTAACCAACGAAAATGGTGCCATCCTCTTCAATATAGGGAATCGAGCTTTCATAACACCAAAAGCACGCTCAATAACATTCTGAAGCTTTGCATGTATATAGAGGAGGAAGACGGATGGAGGAGGGAGACGGATGGACGGCGGACGGCTTGGAGGAGGAAGACGGACGGCGGACGACGAACAAGGGACGATGGACGGCTGGGAGAATGATGAGAGTCGGCGGAGGGAGAGAGGAGTCGCCGGCGGGGGTAGGTTTTGAGATCGGGAAGGGAGGCGGATGAGAAGACGGGTAGGTTTTAGATCGAGAAGGGAGAGATCGGGAAGAGAGGCGGATGAGAAGACGTGAGAAGCTAAGAGTTTAGAGCATTGACAATGGCAAGACAAAAATGAAATGACACACGGTGACATGGATTATTTCAACCAATAAAAAGTAACCCAATCACCGTGTGGCAAATGAGTGCATACAGTGACAAGTCGTTGTTTTTGTCTATTTTTGTACTTTTTAATGATTTTTAATTATAAAAAATTATTTTAAAAAATTATTTTATTATTAAAATATGTTTACTTCTTTTAAAAAATATTTTTTTCAAAAATTATAAATATTAAAAATATTAAAAAAAATAAAAAATGAGAGAGTCATGCCTTGCACATGGAATGAAAAGCGGGTTGGAATGACCATGCAAGTTGCTGATATGGGAGGCAACACTCTGCGGCCCCTATTATGCCTTGCCGGCGCACACTTTCCAGCAAATCAGGGCTTCAGGCCACGATTAATCTCTGATACGGAGTATTTCGCATTTGGCAATTCGTAGTTACTCCAGCGACTCCAACAATCACAGGGATATTCTCAGAAGACGACAGCCCAATCTGACGGGCACCGTCCCACCGCACGTCCGCACCCGTTTGCCACAGCCGCACTCCATTCCGTCCAATCTGGTATGTTCGAGAATCTGTTTGGACTTTGGTTGTTTCATTTTTTTGAGATTTATGATTTCATATGTTCTGCTGATTATTTGATTAGCACAATGGCTTTGCTGAACAATGTGATATCTTTTTAATTAAAGGTTAAAAGTCTACAATTTTACGGAGTATTTCGTTTTTAAGAAACTAATTATAGTGATATTGTGAATTGTGGTTTGCAGTGTACTGATTCTGAATTAGTGAATCAAAGTATGGAGTATCTAACAAGGCTGTATCAGGAATGATATGTTTTCTTGTTTTATAGCTGCAGCGATCAATTTCTTTTTGCTAATCAAGCCAATTAGACATCATGCGTTCTTTATACCTTGTGGCTAATCAATCCCCTACTAGAAAAAAATGAAAAATTTATAGAATTATACCAGGCCAGGAATGAATATTTAAATATGGTTTATATATATATATATATATATATATATATATATATATATATATATGTATGTATGTATGTATGTATGTGTGTGTGTGTGTGTGTACACACACACACACACCGATCATATGCATCCAGATCCTAAAACTAATAGTAGAAATTGTGATGGGGTAACAGTGATGCTAAAACAAATGCTAGGACTTGCAGTGGGGTAACCAAAATTTTTCCTATCGCGATAGGGTTGCACCAAAGATCGCCACTGAGCGCATTCATCTTTGTAAGTGTTATGAATGAGTTAACTAGGAATACCCATGATGAGACTTGTGGTGTGTGGCTGTGTGCTAGTTGTAGATGATATCGTGTTATGGGATGAAAGTAATGAAGGGTTACTCCCTAAGTTGGAAATGTGGTGATACGAGTTAGAATCACGAGATATGATGAAGCGAAACCAAGGATTTAGATTGCATATTTAGTACGACCAAAGGTAAAAAGCATAGTGTGAGAAAATTGGATGAGATAAAACTATTGGTATGTGATTGTTTCAAGTGAATGGGATTTATTATACAAGGAAAATGTATTTATTGAATATGACACATAAAGTTCATGTAGCTTGGATACGTGCAATAGTTCAAATAGAAGTACGTGATCAAAATGTACCACTTAGATTGAAGGAAGATTTTTAGGACTACTGTAAGACATGTTTTATTTATTGGATCTGAATGCTGGGCAGTGAAGAATGAATTTAATGTGGTGAAGATGTGTACTATGTTACGTACAATGTTTGGTTATACTATAAATAAAAGTGTGCAATGTGGAATTTTGCAGGAACTCGGGTATTCGCCATTGAAGATAAATTAAGAAAGACACAGCCGCGTTGGTTCAACACAAGTACATGTCCCGGTACATGTACTGAAATGACAAAAAGAGAAGTTGTAGACCGAAATGAATTGGATTGAAGGTTTAAAGAGGGACATTAGATTTTGGGCTTAATGGGCATACAGTGCACGATAGAAAATCAAGTAGAAAGAGGATTTCATTGGAGGACCAGGTAGATTTTCTATTGGTTTAGGTAGTTGACTTCATTGAATGGGAATAAGGTTTGGTTGTTGTTTTTGTTGTAAATGACCTCCTCCGAAGTAAGTTTTTACTGGGACTATTATGATCTTTGACCATTATTATTCACAATTGTAGATTCAAAAAAACTACTAATAAATTATTATTTCAGGAACGTATATTTAAGCAGCTTGTTCAAGACTATTTTAATGTTACTCCAACCGTCACAAAATGAAATTTATAGTTTGACTATTGCTGTCAAAATGTATAAATTTTTATTATGATTTGCATTAAAAATACAATGAGTTGTAATTTGAATTTAACATCATTTTCATTTTTGAAATGTAGTTTTAGGGGGTGTTTGTTTTTTCTGCAGGAAAAAGTCTGCAGTCTGCGGACCAGTACTGTAGACATCTGCAGGAGAATTGGTGGACCGAAGGTCTGCGGTCTGCAAGAAGAAGACTGTTTGTTTTTTAATGTCTGTAGACTGCTATATAAATTAATGGTGGTAGTGTACGGTTGTGGTGTATGGACGATTGTGGTGGTGGTGGAGGGTGGTGGTGAAGGATGGTGGTGGACGT
>OOIL02000889.1:2973824-3017628 GCA_900332095.2 Cuscuta campestris
GAGGACTGCCGGAGAGGACCGCGGGGAGGACCACCAGAAAGGACCGCTGGAGAGGACTGCGGGGAGGACCACCAGAGAGGACCGCAGAGAGGACCGCCGGAGAGGGCCACGGAGAGGACCACCGGAGAGGACCGCGGAGAGGACCGCTGGAGGGGACTTCCGGAAAGGACCGCGGAGAGGTCCGCTGGAGGGGACTGCGGAGAGGACCACGTTGAGAACCGCGGAGAGGACCGCCGGAGGGGACTTCCGGAAAGGACCACTGGAGAGGATCTCGCCAATTCCGTCCGTTTTTTGGCAGAGGAATTCGGTGCTCGCCGGATCTCGTCGAAGAAGCAGGCTCGCTTGTTGTCGATGAGGCTCGCTGGAGCAGGGGGAGCTTGATGGACGAACTGGAGCAATCGCGGCCGCTGCCACCCGCGGCTCGCCGGAAGAGTGGGAGCTCGTCGGAGGGCCGCCGCCGCTGTCTGTGGCCCACCGGAGGAAGTGGGAGCTTGCTTCTTCCGGGCCAAGGTTCGCCGGAGTGGACAATTGCTAGTGGTATGGCTCGCCGCTGGATACCGCCAGAGATGAAGCACGCTAGAGCAGTGGCGGATCCAGGAAATTTTATGACTGGGGGCACCATCTGTACGTACGTCAAGAACGGGATTCTAGACATCATTAGCCCAAATTTTTTTAAAGAGAATTTTAAAATATACAAAAGTTGTGAAGTAAATTTTTTATTAAAAAATATATTCAAAGAGTTTAAATTAAATACTCAAAAAATCTAATGATAAATTTCTCCGGGTAACAAAAGTGTAAATGGTTCAGAAGTAGGTGATGAAAAAAAGTATCAATAATTCAATAAATTATTTTAGTAATTTTAGACAAATAAAACATACTCCCTCCGTCCCGGAAAACATGAGAATTTTGATTTTGAAGGAGGATTTAAGGGGAGTGTATTTTGGTATTGAATTTTCAAAAATATCCTTTGATGTGATGGGTAAAAGTATGATTTGATGGATAGATTATTAGTAAAAAGGTATGATGTGATAGGTAGGGTATGAAAAAGTAAGGTGTAAAAGTGACTTTTTAATAGAAATGAGAAGTGTTTTTTGGGATGGATGAAAAAAGAAAGGAGAAAGGTTTTCTGGGACGGAGTGAGTATATTATAGAATATACATCAATCTATATCTTAGTTCAATTATAATGCTTTGAAAATCTATATTTTCTCAATTGCATTTTACATGTAACAATTTTTTTCAACAATGTATCGCTTCTTTAAAACTCCGAAGCTTTTTGGACAAATATTAAATAACCAGCTACAATCAATTAAATGATCTCATTTTATATAAAGTAAAAGAGAAAATTATCAAAAATATTAAGTACAACTTTGGACAATAAAAAAATGTATTACATATAAATGAATACCCAATAAATCTCCCGTATAAAAACTCAATTTTCAAATAAAGAAATATTATATGGAATTACTCATGTAGTGGGCAGCCCAACACCTTCACCTATAGTACTTATCTTTTTTGTTGAGATGATATTTCAAAAATGGACTGGGAGCTCTTCATGGCTCTTCATTTTCTGACTGGGGGCACTCTATTTAGCCGAGCAAATTTTTTTATCTTTTCTACACTAGCCATGCCAATTGACAAGGGGGCAATTGCCCCCCATTTAATAAACCTAGATCCGCCAATGCGCTAGAGGGCTCGCAGGTCTGGGAGGATACTCACCGACCCTAGTGGAGGGTACTGCCGGCGTCCCCCTACCGCGTGCTCGCTGCTCGCCGGAAAGATCCCCGCGGTCCGCGGCTCGGCGACGGAGGGAGGAGTTTCCGGAGCTAGAGGAGTCGCTTGTCTACTGGACCGCCATGCTGGCCGCAGTCGCCAAGGGCTCGTCGAAGCTTGTCGCTGGTTATGACTCTGCTGGATCTCCCAGCGGTCACGGATCTAAGCTCGCCGGAGAGAGGCTCGCCAATGGCTCGCCGGAGAGGACCGGGAGTGGCTCGCCGGAGGAAGGAGGTATTCACCAGAGGCCAGCCGCTGTCCGTGGCTCGCCGTAGGAGGAGCTCACTGCCCAGATTTGGTGATGCGACTTTCCGATTTGAGAAGAAAAGGAAATGGGCTCTCTCATCTTTCTTTATTTTGACTTTTCTCCCCCACCTCTCTCCGTCTCTCTCCCTTTTTCCATTTAATTGTTTTTACCTTCTCTCTCATTTTTTCCTTTATTACGAACTCGGAGCACAAAAGCTTTTTGTGACCAGTCCCACGGGTTGCGCCAGTGATGGAAACCGCTTTTTCGGGGTGCCGACCCGATGAAATCGGTACCGGGTCGGCACCGCACCGAATAGCGAAATCCGGAAATTAAATAAATAAATAAAGCGGAGAGAAAGTATTTATACGTGAAAACCCAAATCGGGAGAAAACCACGGGCCTTTTTAGGCAGTGCCATGCCAAAGGGGGAGGAACTTTTATTAATTTCGATGGAATTTACATATACATCATTGTAGGAGCTTGGAGCCATTAATGGAGCTCCAAGCATAAAGAAGAAGAAAAATGAAGAATAGTAGTAGAACTAGTAGGAAATTGGTCTCTCTCCTTCCTCCTTCGTAGCCTGCATTTAAAGAGGGGACATTGTCCATGTGAAGCCCATGTGCGGCATGTGGTTTCCATGTGATAGTGTTCCACGGGTCCCGCCAAATGTCTCCACATCACTTCAAATATATATTCTTCTGTCCATATATCTCTGGTTCTGTCTTGAATAATTTATCTGATTTATATCTTGGGCCAGATAAAATTGGGCTTTCTTGTACTGTTCAAATAATATTGGATTACGAAAAATCCCTAATCCATCATTATTATTACTATTTCTATTATTATTATTACTATTAATATTATTATTGCTACTATTATTATTACTACTACTACTACTACTATTATTATTATATTCGTTATTACTATTATTTTTATTATTATTACTATTTCTATTATTATTAATTCTATTATTATTATAATTATTATTTCTATTACTATTATTATTATTATTACAATTACTATAATTATAATTATTATGACTATAATTATTATTACTATTGTTATTATAGTTATTACTATTATTATTATTATTACTAATATTATTATTACTATTATTATTATGATTACTATTATTATTATTAATATTTCTATTATTATTACATAATTATTATTGTTATTAGTATTATTATTACTATTATTATTAATATTTCTATTATTATTATAACTATTATAATAAAAATTTTAATTTTAGTTTTAATCAAATTCATATTAGATCAGATCTAATCAGATCAGATCAGACCAGATCAGACTAGATCAGATTCACAGGACCACCTTTGGTATTTTGGCCGTATTTACTTCGTTTCTCAACAACATTGCAAACCGTTTGAAGTGTTGGATTTGTAAGACATAAGGCTAGAATTTTTGTGAAGATACCAGGTTAAGTGAACAAGGTTAAGAGGGTCGAAAGTCACCTAGAAGTTGACTGATTTGCCTAGACTTTGCATTTCAATTGGTCGGGATCGTCATGAATGAACGCCAAGACTTTATAGCTGCCTTGTGTGGGTGATTGGAAGGTTGTTCGCTCCACGAAACTTTTGTCGCATGTTGATAATATTGTTAACCGGCGTGGACGGTCCGAAGGGTGTGCACTTGTACAGGATCCTAAACGTTAAAGGCCCAATATAGTTAGATGTTCATTATTCTAATTACTCAATATTTTTAAATTTAATATAAAATTTATAATTTACTCCGTAATATTCAAAATGTTACGGAGTATAATATAAATAAGGTTACTAATAATCAAATTTAGAACTAATTGTAAAGCACACCTATTCTGTAAAAAAAAATTAGGACCCCAATACGTGAATTTTGCACAGGACCAATTCAATACGGAGTACTCCGTATCATTTTTTCACATTTCCGGGCTGATCCTGTTGACTGGATTCCAATGAAATTCTGGTGAGTCACCTTCTTCTTCAAACTCTAATAACTTCTTATTCTTCCTTGAATTTGCAGAAACGGTTATGAAGTATTATTACTCAAATTGTAGAGATGAAGAGGAATTACGGAACAAGAGATATAAGATGATAATTTTGGGAAACATTGATCTTGGTTTGGGTGAGATTTGAGAGGTACTTCGTAATGATTTTTGGGTTGAAATTATGCGACTTTAGGGAGTATTATAGCATGATTGTAGCCATAACAGTGTTAGGATGTGTTTGGAAAACAGCTTTTCGGATAGCGTTTGACATCTTTGACTGACTTTGGCTTGTTTGACTTATCGAACCACTTTTACCCCTTACTTTTTCATACCCTACCTATCACATCATACCTTTTTCCTAATAATCTACCCATCACATCCTACTTTTACCCATCATATCAAGGGTATTTTTGGAAAGTCAATACCAAAATATCCCTCCCTTAATTTCCCAAAAAGTCAAATCGTCTCATTATTTTTGGGACGGAGGGAGTATTTTATAATATATGTAAAAAAAATAAAAGTTAGAAAAATTCAAAATTTAAAAAATATATATTTTAAATTTTAATTTTAAAAAAAGGATATGAGAAAATCAAAATTAAAAATCATTAAAAAGTTTTATATATTAATAATTTCTTATGAATCATATGAAAATGAAATTTATACTCCACATATTAACAATTTAAAATTTACATGTAAAAAATAAAAAATAAATATCATGTGTTTGTGTCTATGGGTGTGTGTCTATATATAATTCAAAATATGCAAATCGGATTGGTTAATAATGTATACTGTTGGATTTAGTCTATTCTAGACCTATAGACAGAAATTAGTTTTATCAAAAGGTCATTAACTTGAAAGTTTCTTCATTTTCATTTTTTCTCAAACGCAGAACCAATACATTGTTTGACCTAAATATAGTTTCAAAAAAAGTTTGATCATTTGAATAATTTTAAGCCATGTTTTAGAGTGTTACACATGCATACAAACATAAATTATTGAGAGACTGTAATGGAAATAAGAAGAAAGATACGAGATGGAAGGAGTATAATTTTGTATAATACTTTTTTGTTTAAAATTATACTTCGTATTTAAAGAAATCAACCAAACTAAGAGAAAAATATAACCATTATCCGAGAATAGGAGCGACTTGTTTTATCTTCAAATCAAGACTATTATATACGTGTGACAATATACCAATGCATATTGAATATTCACAACGTTTTTGGTATTATATATTGGTATTATTGACATTATAGCTCCTATTTTGGTGATAAGAATATGAATATCCTATTTTAATTGTTTATCTACTCCGTATATTTTATTTTTACTTTAGCATTTTTCCCTCGTATTTATTGATGAGAAAAGTAAAAAGATAACTCAATCCTTTTTTTTGGGGGGGGGGGGGGAGTACCAAGTTTGGTTAGTACGGAGTAATATACAAGTAATACAACACACGTTTCTTGTGAGAATAAGTGCAAGGTCTAATAGACGTATAATATATAGTAGGGATATGCTAGGGGTACACCAAAGATGTACTCCAAATGTACACTACTTGTCTCTACACCATTCATTTTATTTTTTTTATTTTTTACTTTTTTTTGAAATTTTCTTGCCTTTTTGTGTGGTGATGGAGGGGGTGGGGGATGTTTGGGGTACACTTTTGGTGTACTCCTAGCATTTTCCTATATAGTACGTTAAAAATTTATAAATATTGTTTGCGCGTTATAATGTTTGACTGAAATTATATTCAATTTATTTTATATGAAAAATGGTGTGAAAATAAAAAAAATTACATATTTAAAAACTATATCAAAATATCTACAAAATTAGAAGTGATATGACTATATTATGTTATCAAATGAGCATCAAACATAGACCAACAAAATGAATAAAGTTTGACCTTGTGAACAGTGAACACAAAAGTTATTGTTAGACAGAAAGAGTACAACTAAAATTTGCAAATACATTTGGAGTAAAAAATATGTATACTCTACGTTTATGACTTGGAAAAATACATATTCCAAACAATATACGGTGTGTATATTATACTCTTATAGTATGCGGATAAATAAATTTTCAAAACGGTCCTTTCTAATAATATGTTTTCTAAATTAGTCCAGCAATAGTTACCAATATGGTCCTTTGTAATTGAGATGTATTCCCTAAATAGTTTTCTGTCAAAAATGCCTATTAAGGCTCTAATCTTTTAGGTTGGAAAAGTTAACTTCCAACATCTTTTAACTCCTAATTTGTTCTACTCCTTCCAGTTTCTTGCAACAACGACTTAAAGAGGTATTTATATATGATTAATATAAAATAATAGTATTATATATCCAAATTTATAACATATCACCTCAAACACGAAGAATGATGAATTCTTTTTTATCCGAAATTAATTTTTTTTATATTTATTTAGATGATCATTCGATTGAGTAACCTTTTAACACCTAAATTCTTACAACATTTTCCAACTCCTTCTAGTTTTTTTCAACTTCTTCCAATTTCTCCCAACTCCTTCCAGCTTCTTCCAACATCTAACTTAGAAATTTCAACCCAAAAGAAGAGGGTCTAAATGACAATTAAATGACAGGTATTTTTGTATTTTCTATCAGCTAAACTATGAATAAGTCATCAAAACGGTCTTTTCAAATTAAGTGGATGACTGCTTCAAGAAGTGACCACCCCGAATATGCTCACAAACTTCATTTTGAGAAAATATTTACTTAGAAATTATTAGTTTAAAAAAAATATTTAATTAGAAAGGAGCTTTTGAAGAATACAATTTAAATCTAGATGATAGAAAATACTAAATATTCTCTATTTGGCTAGTACTTAATAGACATTTTTGGCAGAAAACTATTTAAGAATACTACATCTCAATTATAAAGAATCATGTTGATAATTACAGAGTATTAATTATTGAAGACTAATTTAGAAAAATTAACCTCTACACTCTCCCGTATAAACCAATAGATTGTGTTTTTCCCTGATTTGGAATCCACCTACAATTATTAGCTCACCGAACCTATTTAAATTTAGTCTAATACTGAGTGTATATTTATACTCCTGAAGTCCTGACTCTCTCTGGGGTCTGGATAATCTTAACCCTCGATCGCTCTTGTGAAGCTCCTTCTATTGTCCCCCTCTTTCTTGTAGGCCCTAAGAATTCCTCATAGAGATTGAAATTCCGGTGAAGATCGCAAGAAATATGTCAGCCGGTATCGCCCACGGTCGTCTGGTGGAGGAGCGGAAGTCGTGGCGCAAGGATCACCCCCATGTTCGATCACTCTCCGGCCTCTGTTTTGCTCCCTGGTTGATTTTATCTGTCTGAGATTGTATTTCCTTTTTCTCAAATTCGTTCCGGTTTTCAGGGTTTCGTTGCTAGGCCTGAGACGCGCGAGGATGGTACAGTTAACATGATGGTGTGGCATTGCAGTATTCCTGGAAAGGCAGGGGTATGTATGTCATCACTATTGCTCCGTACTTTGATTTCGCGGTTTTGAATTCTCAGTATTTATTTAGGTTACACTGATTTTGGTCCTACAATTCATAGGTCTGTTCTATGTGTGTCTCATCGTTGTTTGTCTTGATATTGAGTTCCGTCAATGATAGTGTTTGTGTTATGATTTGCTTTCAAATTTCAATTTGAAGAGTACCGCCTCTTCTATAAAGGAAGTTTTGCAGTTTTTCTTATGGATGTAGTGTTTTTGTAGACATGTTATGACAGATGCTTGTTTAGTCCTGAATTTGAGCATTCTTCACTTGTCTTGCTAATATTGTCAGTCTCATAACAATCTTCATTGTTGATCACACCCGCAAGAATGCAACCCATTTGTATCCAAATAACAACAACCAACCCACTAAAATCCCACAAAGCGGGGTCTGGAAGCAACCTTACCCCTACTTGGATAGTAGAGAGGCTATTTCCACGATTTGTATCCAAAGAACACAAATTAAAGGTGGGGAAATCTTACTATGCTCACCTAGGACATGGCCATAGATAGGAGAGTTTGGGACTCGAGTATTAGAGTTATAGTTTAGGTTTGTAGTGGGTGTGTCTTTGACTCTTTCTTGCGCTGTGGATGACTTAGGTTTATTGGGGAAGCTCTAATTATTGAAGTGTTTTAATTGTCTTGTTTTATTTGAATGTTCATTGGTCATCGTCTTTTTTTGTTCTCATAATTTTTATTTGAATGTTCGTATGATCTGGGATCTTTTGGAAATTGCCTCTATACCTTTTCTAGGTAGGGATAACATCTTTGTGCACCCATCCCAGACCCTTATTTGTCATTCTTGCCTTCTGGGTGTGTAGGTTGGTAGGTTGTTGCAGCAGTAGTATTTGTAGGGGTTTTAGCCCTAAAAGAAACTTTCAGGTTCACTTACCACCCATACTCTCGCCACAGTGCCTTGGCCAATCAAACATTTACCCTAACCTACAAATTACTGATGCAACTTGTTAACCTTATATTGCTTGCTACCACTCTGACATTAGTGTCATGACCAAACTTTCGGCCTCAATCGGTGCTATCAATATTCAATAGTGGATAGTGGCTTAGTGGGTGTGTTGGGTAATGACGGCTAACCAAAAATCCACCATATAAAATACTCCCTCCGTCCACAAATAAACTTCTCGTTCACTCTTCACAGGTCAAACTTTATTCACTTTGTTGACTTATTTTTGTCACCCATTTGATAAAATAATATAGTCATGTCACCTCTAGTTTTGTAGATCTTTTGATATAGTTTTTTAATATGTAATTTTTATCTTTAAATTTTACACCATTTTTCATACAAAATCATTTGAAAATAACTTTAGTCAAACATCGTAACGCGCAACGGGAAAATTATTTGTGGACGGAGGGAGTATATATTGGATCCCGCCTAAAGAGAACTGCGAGTAATAAAATAAAATAAAAGTTAACTCAAGTAATTGAACTATCACAAATAAAATCTCAGCCCTGTGAGTATCTTAAAACCCAAACTATCATCTTTTTCCTCCACTCTTATGTACATGTTTTTCATTGCACTTTGCCTCCTCAGTTCCTCAATGAAGTAGTCAAATCCTAAGCTCAACCCTAAGCTCTTATGACATTATTTCTCCTTTTCCTGAGATTACTTACTGCTTCTCCTTGCTTTCTTGAAATGATTTCCTTTTCTGACAAAAGGAATGCTCGATCATAAATTTTAGGTTCTAAACACCTCCCAGACTTACAAGGTGGGAGATGTATTGCAAAGGAAACTTGATGGCATAGTTTAAAAATAGAGCAGGATTAAAAAAGTTCAGTCTGCAATAAAATTGCTATCTTTTACTTCTAAAACCAAGAAAGTTACCCCCAGAATTTCCAAAGGAAGTGGAAAAGGCTAGTGATGGACCATAAGAAATGTGGTGCTATTGAGCATCGGGTCAAGTATAGGGGCCTGCACGAGTCTCGTAGTCATTAAATCACAATATCATAAACCACTATATCATATGAGAGATTAAGAGGTGAGGTATGTGCATCACGGTATATTGATGTGTAAGCCTTAGGATTTTTAACTAAGAATTAGTTTAAAATATAAAATAATACGCTATAAATAGACATGAATACTGAATAGCAACTAGAGTCATTAAATATGACACAACCTGTAAAGACTGATAAATAACCAATCTCATTATAAAGTCTGGATAATCATGTGCTACAATTATTCATAACAATGATGTCATGTTTCCTTAAAAAACTCTGGAATCTCAACACGGACAATGCTCTTATCTTGTTCGGTAGGAATTAGCTTCTCGTATAAAATGGGAGTTGAAGTGACCTAAGTTATGTTTGTGAAAGGGAGACCCCCAGCTCGAGTAATTTTATTAGTAATATGTTAGTGGTAAATTCTTATTGTAGCTTTTATACCTTGTATCAGTAATATATTTGTGGTAAATTGGTATGTTAGTATTTTAACTAATTTGAAATGTAGATCTTACTTGCTTGTGTACAATTGTAATTGCATCCATCTGCTAATCTCAGCTCTTCAAGGGGTCCTTTTTTGCATGGAGAATATTAGACCTTGAAGGCCTTTTCATTATATAGCTTGTAGTTACCACTTTGCAGCTCTATAATATAATTGGTAATCATTCTTCTTGCAGACTATTTGGGATGGAGGCTACTACCCTCTGACAATGCACTTTAGTGAAGACTACCCAAGCAAACCACCAAAGTGCAAACTGCCCCAAGGATTTTTCCACCCCAATATCTATCCTTCAGGAACAGTTTGTCTTTCAATCCTCAATGAAGACAGTGTATGTCTCTTTAACCTTTTCTTTAAAGTCATTCCAACTCTTCTGTTTTCTTCCAGAAAAAGAATCATGCCTATTGCATTTTTAAAACCACCTTCTAGGGTTGGAGACCAGCCATTACAGTGAAGCAGATTCTGATTGGTATCCAAGATTTGTTAGATCAGCCAAATCCAGCGGACCCTGCTCAAACTGATGGATATCAACTTTTTATTCAGGTAAGCGGCAGTGACCTTCACTTACAAAAACAATATGGATTAGATTTAAAGGGCACTGCCCAAGACCTTGTGGTCGTTGGCATAACTGTGACTCTTCTAAATGGGAGGTCATTGAGGGCATTAACTCTTTGTGATTCAGTAGTTTGGGAAAATATGTATGCATAGATACTAAGGCCTTGCTCTCTTCACCTGATCTATTTGGAATAAGTTCTTGCCTGATTTGATTTGATTGTCGTTGTATTTAAAGTTGTTTTTGATATGATCTGGTCTGATTTGATTCCAATAAGAATAAGGATAAGTTGAAGACAACAAGCTCTAAATTATACTACGCAATTGAATTAATAGTACTAAAAAAGATATAAAGGGCACTGGGGTTTATCATTTGTGACTAGTACATGCTCGCACACATTAGAAATGGGACTGGACTACGCAATGTGTTTTCATAGTGGGTGGGGTGTGGTTTGGTGACAATACATTGTTGCGTGCAGGACCGGACGGAGTATGATCGGAGAGTTAAACAGCAGGCCAAGCAACACCCTCCTCCATTGGCCTAAATAGTTGTCAACAATACTTGTTTGGTTTTGTTGTAACGTTGACAAACATTTTCAACATAGGTTAGCTAGTTTATTTGTGTTGATTTCCTGACTTTGATTCTATTTCATGTTCTATATTCCCAAAGAGTATGAATTCATGTTTTCTAGCTGTGGTGTGATTAGAACATAAATTGGAAGTTGTAATTTTCTTTGGAGAAGGAATTGCGCCCGTGTGGTCCTGCACTGATTTTTTTTCAGTTTCAACCATTATTGAAGATTTGAAGGCCAATAGAACTCAAAAAAAAAATCCATCTTTTTTGTGACAACGTGGCGGGTAATTTTAAGTTCGATCAAACTTTTTAGTGTCATTTCAATGTCGTCGGATAAAAGGTGTGAAATCTCACAAATCTCAAAAAGCCTTGGGGTGCATTTGGTCGAATTTTTATTTTCATTCTAGCAACACCAATTTGTAGTTGTGTATAACCACGACCTTGTTTGAGAAAAGATACGGTTCATTTTCATTTTAAAAATTGATCGTTCCTATCCACTTTATCCCTGCCCCTCTCCCTTCGTGGATTGGCAATAGTGATCACCGTAGTCAATTGGCTAAGGGGATGAAGTTTAAGGAAAGTACAAACAATTGATTTTTCATTTGAAACATTGTAAGAGTCCCAGATCATTCTATAACGTTGAGGTTCAGTGTTACATAAATCGTGCCCTTTAATAGGTTTTGATTAATGCCTAGCATTTGGAAAAATATTTTGATGGCGTAGGTGGACTTCTGATGAGTTCGGAAATAGCATTTTTTGGCTGCATTATTGCTTTAGATAATTTTCAAATGGTGCAAGTAGATTTTAAGTGTTAAAGAGTAATACTAAAAATTACCATTAGATGCCATTTCTCAAAATGTTGAGGTTAAGTTTTTAAAACTACTACCAAACATAGCCTTTGAAAATACAAAATCTAAAACTAAATGCAGGTATTTCTCAAAATGTTAAACCTAAACGCTAAAGCAATTGCGAAACAAATCCTACATTTCAACCACAACTTTTAAAAGAAATACCAACTTTTTCTTCAAATATCCTCCTCCTTTTTACATAGCGCTTTTCAATAATTTCACATCACAACACCAACATTTCCAACAAACACCCAAAATCCAATCTTGCTCAACACATCTCCAAACAACCGCTAATGATCCTTGAACGACAATGAAACTCCCATACAAAAAAATGAAAGAGAGTGAAGTAAAAGTACATTTCTGAAACAACCAAGGCAGAAATTTTTTATTTTATTTTGCATAATAGCACACAACTTTAGTCTCTGCAAACTACAAAATTGGCCATGTCATGAAGCCCGGCGTCCTTGTAACACTCACCAATTCGATCCACACAATCATCCCAATTCCCTTCAACAGAAGCTAAATCCAATAGGAATGCAGCTTCATCCAATGCAATCTACAAGCACATTAAAGAGTCTGTTTGGATAACACTTGTGCAATTGGGATTTTGGTGTATTCGTCTTGTTTGGTTTGGTTGACCGCGTAATTACAAAATCAGCATGTAATTAAGTGTGATTGGAGGGGTGTAGTTACACTCTCCAAACATACTATAAGAGGCATGTTATTACTACTCTAGTAATTACAGTCTTGTAATTACACTTATCCAAACATACTCCAAGAGTCAATTTGGAACAACGCTTGTAATTGGTGTTTTGAGTTCTGAATGCTCCATAATAACTTAATACTGATGTTCATTAATGATGAAAAAGGCTAAAGCTAAAAGCTATTTTTAGACAGCTTTTCCAAAATGTCAAAGGTAAACTCTAATGCAAATGTCAAACGGATATTAAATAAACACACCTACACGCATGGTGAATAAAAGAGGGAGGATGGGAATGGTCAAACTATGATATCTTGTATGAATCCCGTTTTTGGATTGAGGGGATTTGCAAGTGCAGGAAATTTTGTAGATCAATTTAAAGAATTACTGAATTCAAAGTGTGATTAGTAAAGGATTTTAATCTCATTTTACACATTCTACTTATTTACTACGTAACTTTATAACCTCGTTTCTCCACTTTAAAAGTGAGTTTTAATTTTTTTCTCCTTTCTCCTTCTCTGCTAACCCCTCACAATTATAAAATTAAGGGGAGAGACTAAGATCTTCCCATTTAAAAACAATTGGAAAAAAATAAGAGTAAAAACTCAATCTTTTGGAGAGGTTATCAACCAACCTGAGCGGTATCTTTTCCCTTCTTCAGGTCTTGCTCTCTACCCTCCTTAGTCACTTTCTCTTTGATAAATTCAATTTGTTCTTCTTCCCATTCAGCCATTTTCGCCACATTCTGCATACAAATTTAACAAATAAATAAATGGGATATGCATCAGAATTCAGAACAAACGCCACTGTAACAAGACTGACTTCAATGATTTCCGTTCACAGAGACCTTGTATTCACATCCCAAAGTCCACCATGGTGATTTTAAAGCACCCCGAGCAGCATCCTTTGCCTCTGCCCTTCGCCCAACCCTTCAAATGGAACAAAAGAGGTCGCATACAACATTGGAAACTGCTAATCAGCATAAAAATTATTTAGTAAAGCAAATTGCTGATATGCACTTACTTGAGCAAAATCTCTGCATTAAATACGAATGGCCTGCCAAACCCAGGAAAATGCTCCTTCCTGGTATAGAATTCACCGGTCACCATAGCTGAAATCTTCCATCACATGCATGCATTACCAATCGATGTCCTACAAACTTTATTGCATGGAAAAGTGTCAAATATTATCTTCTTACATCATCCCCCTTGTCAAAATGCTGCTTTATTTTGCGCTCTATTAAATCTGGAAATAACCCAACCTATAAATCATAAAACAAAAAAGTCACAATGTGCTGGTGACATGAAAGATAAAAAGAGTGAAATCACAGCAGCATTCAACCACCTTCTTCCAGAGATAGATATCTAAGCTTGAAATTTGAGAAGCCGCGAATTCACCCCTTTTGTAAACTTTCTCTTGCACACCAGCTGAAGCGTGAAAAAGGGCATCACTGTCAGCATGAGAACATGCATCTTCTTCCACCAAAATTCTATGGATGTATTGATCTACCTGTACTTGGACGAAACATCAAGCCTTGAATTTTTTTTTAAAAAAACGTCAAATAAAGTCTTTTTTGCATATTGCATATTGTTTTTGAATGATCTTACATTCTTTGCGAGAAGCCAAACCCCGTACTTACGAACCTCCACCACGGGCATCTCCATACTGCAAAGATCAGGAATTGGAAAAAGAAGAAAAAATGGAATATCCAAAGCAACATAAGTTTGTGCAAAATTTTAGCTGTTTGGCGCATTATATTACCCAAGTGGAGCAGTAGGCCATCGCAGTAATGCTGTTACAGCACCTAATGGAAATTTAAAAAGAAATGCATTAAAAAGAAATACAAAGGCTTAGATTTTAGATGGTTGTTGTGTCAAACCTGAGCTCTGTTTGGATAATGGAATAGCAAGAGGAAAAACTCCTTTCTTAGTAGTGGGAGAAACTAACTGCTCGCCTGTTAAGCGACCCAATTAATTAGTGAGAATATTGGCAAACTACATAAATGGCATATGTTAGTTATGTACTTATGTAATGTATTGTCAAGTGCCTCACCTCTCACTTGAAGCATGTCCAGAAGACAATTCAAATGCTCTGGAGGTTGTGTAGCAGCTACATTTTTAATGAAAGATGCATGATCTGTATTGCAGCACACAAAAAGACATTATTTTCATGTTGGTCTTGCAATATCAATCATGTAGTGGACATGATAATAACAAATATTTCAAGTCATTGCAATCTTATGATATTTTCCATGCATGTAGAAGTGACTTATGATGATGACAATTTTTTATTTTTGAATATAATATTCATTCATACAGAGGTCGCAACATGAAGGGCATCAACATAAAACACTGCAACTGCTTCTTTGCATGAATTTGTAGTGTTAATTAGGCTGAAGGTAATTAAACCTTATAAATTTAGTCACCGGCCACAAGCATATACATGGATGTTTTACGTATTTTTCATATAGGCCATGCATGCTTACTTTACAAATTCCTGTGGTATCCACACAAATAATTTAAAAATAAACACATTATGATCAACGAGCCAAAGATGATCTTCCTTCAGCAGTTCGCTAAGTCCACAACGTTTTATTCCGTGAAACTAATGTGCTACCCAAGCATTTAAAGTTCTTTAGAAATGCGGAAAGGAAACTCTTGAGAAGTTAGCATTCCGCAGTTTTTGAACACCGAAACTCTCATAAACATTTCAGGTGTATTTCCATGACTATATAAACATTTTGGAATATTTGTTAAAATTAAAAAAACCTTTCTCTAAGGTGTTCTATGGAATTGCAATTCTCGCTAACCTTTTTAGTTGCAAAATAGCTAATGTAAGCATACAATAAGGTCATAGTCACTCCGGTCCATATAATCAATTTGTTGCTACTCATGGAATGCTTCATCAATCATCTTGCATCAGTCCAGACACCTCTACAAAATGGTATTGCCGTGTTGCTAAGCGTAAGAACCCTCATTTAGTGGATACTACACATACCCTCTTATTACATTCCCACACACCAACTCAATATTGAGCAGATGCCAATTGTCATCTCAGACGATCTTCTTGCACAATTGTACTCAATTTTATCAGTGGCAATTCGTCCAAGATATCTTTTTTCATTGGGGTTAATCAGACTCTTTCCATTCTTCAAAATCAAGCTCCGTGTTCCGCCCTCTTTCCTACTTGCAAGCTAATTTCCTTAACCGCCTTGTTCTTTTGGATGTGTTTGTTTTGTTCATGATACTATATCAAGACATCCCAAAATGTCCACCTGGTCAAACAAATGCATCATTCTTGGATATTCGTGACATCAAAAGGGCTATGTTTGCTATTCTCCAAGACTAAGGCGGCATTTTGTTTCTTCCAATGACGCCTCTTTATTGAGTCATCATTTACTAGACACCTTCCCTTGATTCCCCTCCTATGTCTGATTTTGTTTTAATTTTCCAACCCATCATGAGTGTAGTCGAATTACAATTAACAAAGCTTCACAAGAGCAACGATATGGAATGATAATTTTTTCTATTGAGAAAGATTCATTAACAAAACAAGCAAAAATTTTAATTAATGATTAAAAATTTTGCATCCCAAAATGAAATAAATTATATGTTATATATTTTAATGAAATGCAACACATTGCCGAAAAGATGGATTGAAAAATAACTATTGAGCGTTTAAATGAGTTGAAATAAAAATAATTATTGTTAATGGAAAAGACTGAAAACGATTTCATTTGTAGGGTGTTTCACAAAGTGTTCTCAATTTCATTTGATGAGTTTTACATTTTTATTTTTGTAAAATTTAAGGTTTGAGCATTCTTGTAATTTGGCTTTAACGCCCCATAGTTATTTTATAATGTTCATAATCTAAAACAAAACCAAATACTGAGGCTCCGTTTGGTACACGGAATTCAAACGATGGAATTGGAATTGAAGACTTCAATTCCAATTCTGGTGTTTGGTAGCACAAAAATTATGTGGATTTGGAATTGATAGTGCAAAAAATGAATGGGAATTGGTGAATTCAATTCTATGGAATTGAATCCTATGGAATTTTAATTCCAATTCAATTCCAATTCCATCAATTCTGTATACCAAACGGACCCTGAATATTTTTTATATTCAAGATATTGATTGATACTAATAGCTATTTTGGCTAGAAAATTGATGAGTAGGGTTTGAGGGATGGGTGTAAACAGACAGTAACCCCTAGTTAGGAAATGTAGAGAGGTTAGTTCTGAAAGACCCTGGCGCAAACACAATCCAACAAGTACAGATAGAAAAATAAGAGAAAAGAAAAGCTACCAACAAGCAAAAGGCCACAAGGCAAACCAACCTTGGAAGCCCTAAGATCCATAGACACAGAAACAATAACTCCTACCTATGCCCTACCCTAAAACTTTAATCCTCGATCCCAAGCGCTTCTATCTTGGACCATGTCCTTGGAGAGTTGAAGAAACCACAAGTCCATTTTAACACCTCGCTCCAACTCTTCTTTGATCTAGCTCTACCCCTCTTCAACTTCTCTATCTCCAGCCTCCCCCACTTCCTCACGAGAGCTTCGGTATGTCTTCCTTGCACTTTTGAAAGTAACATCAATCAAGCCACCGCAGAAGCCACACAGACCTTATTTTGAATATTATCATCCACATAGTACGTCCACACATCCACTTCAACATTTCTTGTCGCATGGCACGTGACGCGAGCCTACATTTCATTCAACCTGCTCAGATATGAAGGGCTTCATGCCCATCAATCTCCTTTTCAGCACGAATGACACAACATACATGAAACTATCCCTTTTGAGAATGAGTTTCTAATTGATGTTCATTTCCACTCCCTACTTAGGTGTCCTTAGCGACGGGAATATGGTTTTGCGATCCTACGTATTCTTTGTTTTAGTGTTTTAGGAACATTCTGATAAGTTCATCTTTATACAAATTTATTAAAAGGCTCTATAAAATACTCCCTCCATCTCAGGATGTTGCACTTTTACAAAAACTCGTGCCAGAGTTTAGCCATTAATTTTTACATAGTCAAAATTTACAAATTACTCGTGTGAAACTACTCTATATCATAACTTACACAATATAAAAATTATAATTTTTTTAACTTTGTTATTTAAGAAAAAATAGTAATCATAATTTGGCACACATTCCCAAACTAACCTACATTTTGGGATGGATGGAGTGCTTAATATGAGATATTCCACTTAAGGTAACAACACTTGAAGCCAAATAGTCCCAAGAGGGTTATCCCAGCACCCCTAAATGCATATTGTTCTATTGTAACAAGCAAAAAGTTTGGACTGCCACTATACCCACACTAACACATACATAAGTCTTTAGATGCATCCATAAAACTGAAAACAAAAAGAAGTGATACACGAATGGAAACACAAGAAAAACTGCATAGACAAAAAACCAATATGCTTTCTATAGATAGTAGTTGAGTAATTGCAGAAACTTAGAGAAATTTCGGTACCCAAAGAAGAAGAAGAAGAGTAACATCTGAAAGCAGTTTTGGATTGGCGAAAGAGAGGGCTGGGAAAGAGGGCGGCGCGTGAATTACCGGCCACCGATGCGCTGCAAGTGCTCATCATATCGATAAGTGGCTTTAAGATGACAATAAAGACTGGAAGGATTTATCAAATTGCGATAGACTGATCGACTGAATACTAAAAAAAATGAGCTACAGTGTCCCCTTGTACTTAAATCGAATTGGGATCTTACCCGCATTCTTTTTTCTTGACAACGCCACTGACTCAATACTAAAAGAAACCAAAGCATGAAGTCTTTATAAATTAAATTTTAAAGCCTAATCTTTAAAATTAGGCTTGTTGTTGTTGTTTAAAGCCTAATCTTTAGCATAGTTAGGGGCTGTTTGTTTCAGTCTCTTAATGGTTCAGATGTCTGAATGGTTCAGCACTTAATGGTTCAGACTGTTTGTTTCAGCCTCTTAATGGTTCAGATGTCTGAATGGTTAAGAGATTTACCTCTGAATGATTAAATATTATACAGAGTCTGAATGGTTAAGACCTCTTATCTGAATTGATCAGACATTTGCCTCTGAATAGTTAAGCAATATACTAGCTCTTAATGGTTCAGACCTCTTACTGGTTCAGCACTTAATGGTTCAGACCTCTTACTGGTTCAGCACTTACCGATTCAGAAGTTGCCAAACAGCCCCTTAGCCTCTTATCATAAGTAGTTTCTAGGAATTGAACAGTTACTCTTTAACACCCCTTAACATGCCAATTGTGTTACGCCACCCGACGGAACTGATTGAATATTAATTGACTTATCAAATATCTGTCTGACCTGACCTGATTTATTGTAACAATAAAAACCTGAATAAATATGGATGAAAGATGGATTGGATAAGAGACAAGAAAGATGTGACTCAACCTATCACCGGATTTATCACTTGATTCGTCCATATATTTGTAAAGAAAAAAATATGTTTTGGAAAACCTAAGTAGCTGTCATTTCAAATACCAGGAGTAAAGACTAATGAATTCTCATAATGCACATTCATTTGATACTATCTTTGAGAATGAAAATATGAAAGAAGTAGAAATTAAAGTATTGCTAGAAAAAGTACGAATATGGACATAATATGTCCATCAACTAATACTTTATTATTATTTTTGTTCACAAAATAATTTAGTTTTATGTGTTTTCATTAAATGCAAAACGGTGAAGGTAAAGAAATAAATATGTGAGAAAAAAATTTGTTGAAAAAATAAATAAAAGTTAACATGAACCACATGAGAATTTTGTGCATGTGATTGAACTTTTATTATTAATCTCGTTTAAGATTTGAAGAGAACTTAATATACTTTATTGTTATAGAAAATAGATGTTTTATTATCATTACTAATTTTTCTAGTTTATAATAGCATAATAACATGTTCTCAACAGTTCTTTTGCCTTTGGAAATCGATGTCATATTATGACTCGGGACACATACGATGCTGCGTTAATAAAATCAGTCGCTCGTACCTTCTTATCCCTCGCTCTAAACCCCCTGACCCCTGCAGCCCACCCATGCCCCCTGACTCCCCTCGCCCCTCTTAGATCACCGATTTATTCTGCCAAATCAGAGATCTAGGTAGCAGCAATGTTCTGAAAATCAGACCCAACGAGCATTTGGGTCAAGAGTTAACTGGTCAGATCGGGTTGAACCAGGTCAATGACTCAGTCAATTATAATTAAAATAAAAATATTTTTAATATTTTAATATTTTTAATATATTAATATTTTTACTATATTAATATAGATATTCTTACATAATAAAAGTATTTAAGTTTGTATTTTTCCTTCTGCACCTAGTTTTTAATATCATTTTTCATATAGTACTCTTTCACACTTTCCAATTTTAATTTTTATACATTTATTAATGTTTTAGAATTTTTAGTTTATTGAAATAGTAAAACAATACAAAAAAATAATGTTCATCGCTTTATTATTAAAAATTATTTTGAAAATTCTTAAGATATTATTGTGAGAAAAATAATTTGGGTAAGAGAGTACTCCCTCCGTCCTGAAATGTCCTTCCCACTTACTATTTACACGGTCAAACTTTAATCACTTTCTTTACCTATTTTCATTAGGTATTTGATAAAATAATATAGTTTTGTCACCACTTGTTTTGTAAAACTTTTGATGTAGTTTTTAAATATATAAATTTTATTTTTTTAATTTTACACCTACAATCAAATAAATTGAATTAAAAATAAAGTTGGTCAAACTTCGTAAACAGAACCGGGAAGAACATTATAGGAAGTAGGGAGTATTTATTAGGTACAATAGACATTCCGGAACAATGAAAAATGCCAACAAAGTTGTATAAAATGTCTGCAACAACAATACATGCGAGTGTAACGCCGGCGAACTCAACACCGAAATTTTAGCAGACGCGGCGGCAAAGGGTGATTCCATCGCCGACGGGGAGCTGGCAAATCTCAACCCTGCGGTCGGAAGCCAGGGCCTTGTTGAACTCCAACACGAAATCTCTGTAGTACCTGACATACTTCCGCAGCGGCGCGTCCGGCGGCGCCACCACCGACCCGTTCCACAGTGTGTTGTCGTAGCCGATCACTCCCCCAACCTTAACCAAGTCGATCAGCCTCTTGTGATAGTTCAAATAGTTGTCCTTGTCCGCGTCTACGAAGATAAAATCAAATGTCCCATGCCTATTCCCCTGCAACCATAACAACCAATCACTTTTATTTAGTTAATAATGGTTCTTTTGAAATTTACATCCAATGTCATATTATGACATCACACACTTAGTGTGGCTTCAATTTGAATATTCCCTCCGTCCCAGAGTATTTGTTCACTTTCATTTTTACACACCATCCAATACACTTCTTTAATCCATTTTATCTTGTAATTTATATATTAAAAAATTATAGAAATTATATATTAATAATCTATATGTTAAGACAAATCAAATAAGATCACACATGACTATATTTAGGCTTACACATTGAGAGAATTTGATGAGTCAAAGTGCTTAGATGAATAGTTCCAAAAGTCAAAACTGGACGAATATAGCGGGACGGAGGGAGTATATGTTACCTCCTCAATCATTTGGTCAAGAGCAGGGAGGGCAGGGCCTTCCTTGAACTGAATCTTGTGAGCCACACCCGCCTTCTCGATCACGGGGAGACCCAATTCATAGTTTTCGCGATTGATATCCATAGCCAAAATCTGAAATATTTGTGAAGAGATTCAGAAAATAAAATGTTTTAAGCTCACACAAACGCGATATATACTGAAATATTTGATATTGATCAAAAAAACGTTAGTTGTATACTACTCTAATATTTAAAAAAAAAAGGATTGAAATTCCTGATGAATTGCGTACGTAGGTACCTTGCCATCGCGGGGGAGGGCGAGGGCGGTGGCGAGGAGAGAGTAACCGGTGTAAACGCCGATCTCCATGGTGTTCTTGGCATTGATGAGCTTTAGAAGCATGTTTAAAAACTGGCCTTCATCAGCAGATGTCGTCATAATGTTCCTGCATCCAATATATTTATATGGGAAATTTACTTAGAGAGCACTAAACCAGTGGCGGAGCCAGATTTTGGGTATAGTGGGGTCAAAGTTTGAATAAAAAATTAAAGGGAATAGTTTTATTTTAAAAAAATTAAAATAAAACTTGCAAGCATTTATCCAAGTCTGCTAAGGAAAATAGCTATCAAAGCAATACATATATACCAAATTATCCTGATTCAGTGGGTGCACCCACTTGCCCCTATGTGGCTCCGCCACTCATTAAAACATAATGATTTTTTCATAAATAGCATCACATGTGTTTTTTCTGAATGTAGCATTTTTAGTCATTATCCACTAGTCATTATTCGAGTGAATGTTCGTCATCATTGGACATTATAGACATTATTAAGTGTTATTTAGAAAAAAAAGAGTTTAAGTGCTATTTAGGGAAATGACTTAAGTTTTAGTTCTATTTAGTGCAATAATTCTATATATATGTTCCTGATTAAATATTACTCGTACATTATTATTTTTATATATGTATGTGGACACAAAATAGGATAAATGCATTATATATATTGTTTGCAAAAAAAAAAGGATAATACTATACCAAGGGTGGTTTGCTGTTATCTCCCGGAGCTCTTTCATTGCTTCAGGCTCTCTTGGGTACACACTCGTTTCAAGAATATACTGCATGCCAAAAAACAAAAACAGACTCTGGATTTATGCATGGGAGAGAATTGAAAAATAATGTGAACTATCTTTTTTTTTCATTTTTAACTGAAATCTATCTCAGCTTCTTTTTAGACTGTCTATAATGTCTGCAAAGGAAACGAGGGTCAAAATAAAGTGGGGTTAATATAGGCTTTTTTCTAATTAATTACTACCTGGTAAAGAGCATCACTTTGCAAGAGGCTCTTGTGTCCAACTTCTTGGTGTCTACCTGCTGCTGCTTCTCCATTTCCTGCCATTCTCTGTTTTTTTTTTCTAATTAATGGGTTAATCTTTTTATAAGTACCCCAGTATAAAGAAGCTATATGAGCTTAATCAATTCAGATATATGATGCACATACATCTCTTGCCTATATATATATCCTTTATATATTATATTTGGGAGTTTAACTCCCAGAATTTTGACATTTGTCATGCTGACGGGGATTTTTTTTGACACTTCATAAGCCATGTCATTATATTGGACTTACTCAATATTTCAAACGGGTTGGATAATGATTCATTACTTTGGGCTTCTTTTATTTGGGCTACTCTGTGTGGAATTCATCCGCAAGTCTGAATGAAGCGAGACATCAGCGGCACTTTCCTTCGATTGCACCTCCCTGCGATATTCATCTTCGAATGGCTCCACCGTGAGATTTCAAAGAATATGTGATTGGAATTAATCTCTTTCCTTCTTCACGGTCCTTCTTCACGGAGATTCCAACGATCAGTACCAAGAATAGGTAACTTTCCCTTTTCTTAAAAAATCATAATTGTTTTTGGGATGATTGGCCTTCTTTCCTTCTTATGATGATTAGTCTCTGTGAAATTTATTCTTCTTTCGAATTTTCCGGTTCAAATCTCTGGATTTTCTACCCTTATTGCTATAAGTTTAATTTCCTTCTTGCGATTTATATTAGGTCATATATAAATCAAATTTTAAGTAAGCCATTTTATCAATATATTTTTTCATTGTAAGGCGCGTTCATACCTAAAACCTCTTATTAATTGACATGTCTTCCAAACCGATTCACCCTTTATTGAAGATCAATCAATCAAGTGAATGCTGGAGAGTTTTGGTTCGTGTGATTCGACTGTACAAGATGCCAGTGTATAATGATGAGAAGATGACGAATTCGATTGAGATGATATTCATGGACGAACATGTAAGAATTGTACTCTTATTCGTATTTTGCATACAATATAAAATTTATGTTTAATAGGATTTCTTATAATTTTTTAGTGGATGGAAGATTATTTTGCTTTTACTTTCAAAACACAATTATACTAATTTGTATAAAAAACCAAAATTCTTCAATTGCCCATATTGAATAAATAAATGAAGAATCGGTTTGGAAGTAAAAGATTCTTGCAGTTTCTCCAGCCCCTAAGTACTGAAAAACTAATAAAAAACTTATTTCATCGATGCTGTATGTATGCAAAGCTTAAAAGGTATGTGAGATTTAAAAAAAAAATGCGCACTTGCTGTCAAAACAGATATCTAGCCTGGAGTAATGTTCCTGTTTGCCTATAAAGAATGTCTAAGGAGGAAGTGAACAATCAGATGTGTTCAATCAAATGCTGCTAGATAAGTCATTTATCTTCGAGGTTGAGGTTAGGACCGCAAGCTTCAATGAGTTTGAACCTTTTTACAATGTTAATGACATATGCTTTAATGACCGGGTCATTGCAAAATTTAAGGAGTTGCACTCTACATTTTTCTCTCCTCAGGTTTGGAATTAAAACACTAACTTAAAGTTCATTGTGTTTCTCTCTTCAACGATGGTATATTTATGGTTGATAACATATTTATATTTTCTTTATTGCAGACTGATAAGACCATCGGATATTCAACTGATAGGAAGACTAACACACAAGTGATTTCAGTTGACAAGGCCTCTTCTTGCATAAAGGTATTGAAATTCAAGACATAACAATTACATTATTTTTTATTCTTTACACTTGAGGTGCAATCTTAAATTCAAGTTTTATGATCTTTTAATTCATAAGAGCAATCATGATTAATTATATTATGAACTATTCATAGTGTATATGTCTTCTTTGTCTTTTTTCTTACAGAATTTAATAGTGGATTTTGTGGAATCTCAAGAAAGTCGTCTAACACAATCGGGAGATGATGTGGTCAATCTTACTCCCATGAAAAGAATGCAAGGCGAGTCATCTAACATTGGAGATGGAGATGAGTCCGTCCACAAGATGAGGAGTATTAAGATTGAAAAAAATTAATCGTCATTATTATTTGGTCGTTGGAGTATAATGAAATACTTTAAGTTTTTTTTAATACTTGATGAATTATGGTAAACTTTGATAATAAATTGTGTTTGTTGGTTTTGGATTATGAGTTTTATTGAGTTTACAATAAATAATCATATTTTGCTATGTATTGAGATACGTAAGGATTTTATGTCATACTAAAACAATTCCATAGAGTTCAATTGTTTGTGATTGTTCAATTCAATATCTTAAATTTAATTAAATTTGCATCTCTTGACATATGATTTAAACACCTCTTTACAAATGTTATCATAATTTATAGGTAACTAATTTAGAATTTTTAAAAGTGAATTAATAGTTAGAGGTATTCAATAAAATATAATTAACTTGGATTTAAGAAAATCATTCATACTTCAACGTTTTTGCTCTATGGTATAAAGTTGTCTTCTTAATTATATAGTATGTTTTCTAGGTCATTTTTTCTTAACTCTTCGAATAAATGAATGAAGAATATTTTTTTTCATGAACATATGTCAAACACAATGTTTAATACATAGCATATGTTTTATATTGAAAAAAAAGTGATAATAGGTAATCATGCACACCTAAAATTTTAACGTCTTTATCATTCATATTTTTTTTCAAATACTTATACACTCTTGAACCGACCGATGTACAGGATTACTTAAAATTAATAAAAAAGAGAAAAATAAATCATATCACAATACTTTTTTCTTTACAATAAAATAGAATTATACAAATTTGATTTTAAAAGAAAACTTTTTGAAAATAGAATGTATACTTTGTAATTGAAAAGCAAGAAAAATATGAAAGGAATCAGGTAATACATTTTTTTTAAACATAACACATACCTTATCTTTGCCAAAAAATAAAATAAAAAATCATGAAAAAAATTTAAGAAGATATGTGTTTGAAATTTATTTATAAAATATGATACTCAAATTGTGATCCCTTGAAAAAACAAACGGAAAAACTTAATGATTGATGTTTAAATATTTTTTTAAAAAGTATATAATTATTGTATAATAATAATAATAATAATAATAATAATACTAATAATAATAACAATAATCATTACCATCATCTTTACATACTGTTAGAGTACATCCCAAATCGGAAATCCAAGAGTAAAATAATCGGTATATAAGCTCTCGAATTGAACTAATTAATCGATTGGATTCAATCTTTTAATGCGGTTCAGCCCAAGTGTCTTATTGTCCAATCCAGTTATGAATACCTCATCCAATGACAGTCCACTCATTACATTTCAAAACAATTTGTTGGTTGAGGAGTTGAACTATGATAAAGAAAAGTTGTCATCTGATCTTATGGGATACTTATCTACGACGAATGAAGATCAGCGAAAGATATACGATGAAATAATGGAAGTTGTGACTGCTGGAAAAGGAGAATTCTTTTTTGTGTATGGTTGCGGTGGAACTGGAAAAACATTTCTTTGAAAATATTTGTCTGCTTCTCTAAGATCAAGTGGTAAAGTTGTCTTGAATGTCGCATCCAATGGATTGCAGCATTGCTTTTGCCTTGGGGAAGGACAGCACACTCCAGATTTTCAATTCCTTTGGCGCTAACAGAGTGCTCAATGTGTGCCATCAAACAAGGGAACCCAAAAGCAGAACTAATTCAACATGCAAGTTTAATCATATGGGATGAAGCATGTATGATGAATAGATTTGCTTTTGAGGCATTGGATCGCACGATGAGAGATCTAATGAAGTTCTCTAATCCAAACTTAATAAATGAACCATTTGGACTTTGGAGGGAAAACGGTTGTACTCGAAGGTAATTTCAGACAAATTCTTCCAGTTTTACCCAGAGCTTCGAGAGAGGAAATTGTAGGTGCTACCATTAATTCTTCAAATTTGTGGTCTTATTGTAAAGTTTTTAAATTGACGAAGAATATGAGATTGCATTCATTAATTCTTCAAGTTTTTCTCATTGGATAATCAAAGTTGGAGATGGAAAGCTTGGACAAGTTATTGATGGAACTGCTGACGTTGAAATTCCTCTCGAATTTTTGATTATAGATAACAACTCACCCCTCAAAAGTATAGTGGACTTTACTTATCCGAACTTATTGGAGAATATGAGAAGTTATTCTTTTTTTGAAGACAGGGCACTACTAGCACCCACGCTCGAAGTTGTAGAAATGGTAAATGAATTTGTCTTATCCCTCATTCCCGGAGACGAACTGGTGTACTTGAGTTCTGATTCATCATGCCAAGCAGATTCAGATGTAGGTGTTGATGACGACTGGATAACAGTTGAATTTTTGAATGAAATCAAATGCTCGGGAATCCCAAACCACAGGATAGTTTTAAAAAAAGGGTACCAATTATGTTACTGAGGAACATTGACCAAACATCTGGATTGTGTAATGGTACAAGATTAATTGTTGACGAGATGCGAAAGAATGTTATTGGTGCTATTGTGGTTTCGGGAAATCGAGTGGGCGAAAAAGTTTACATACCCCGGATGAATTTGGTTCCGTCTGATCCAGGACTACCTCTAAAGTTCCAGAGAAGACAATTTCCAATAGTCTTATGTTTTGTTATGACTATAAACAAAAGTCAAGGTCAAACATTGTCATTTGTTGGATTATTTTTAACAAAGTCAGTGTTCACTCATGGTCAGCTTTATGTTGCTGTTTCGCGAGTGAAGACAAAGATATGATTAAAAATATTAGTCTTAGATGACAATGGAAATCCTTGCAGCCATACAAAAAATGTTGTATACCCTGAAATCTTTCAAAAAATTTGGTATTAAAGCAAACTTTGTTGTGTGTAGATTCAATTCCTCAAATATTATTCTTTTTACTTTGCCTTTCTTTTGTGTTATTATAAATCATGCATGAGGTATATTTCCTTTACTCAGGAAAAAAATATTGCATTGAATAAACTCAAAATCGATAAGATATTCGTCCGAACCCGTGCATTGCACGGGTAGAAATACTAGTATATATATAAAGGAAAGTAGATGGTCTTTGGGTGTTGGACTTCTCTTGCAAATATGATTGGGGGTTGGTGAGAGTGGTTGAAACTATGTCATTAATTAAAAGGTGTAGGAGAGACTACACATATCATTCATTGGCGTGCTCCGTCTTTTTCGTACCACTACATGAATACTCATTTTCAAGTTACTACACATTTATTTTTGAACATAACAAAATTTTAGAAAAATGTATATTTAATTACTCCAAAATGAGTTCTCTTTTATTTGAAAATGAGTACTCGTCGCGGATGTGCGAGAAACACTGTACAACTTGTTGTACACGGTATATATTATCTACGAAGGGAAAAAAAAGTAGAGTAGGAATAACACATTGAAAATATACCAAAATAAAAGTTCTATATTTTTATTCTCGAAATAAGAGTATAGTGGCAATCATCATCATATACATCACCAAAAAGTATTGTGAAATGTCCATATGCAGTGCGATATTATCACAATTTAAACTCCTATTTTAGGACTAAAACATGGAGTCCAAATTTTGGTACTTTCTCTGTGTTTTACTTCTATTTAGAGTGTTTCTTATCTGCGGAATTTACCCAAGACTAAAATATGAATTTATTCAAAGATATATTGGTATTTCATATTATTTTTAATTATACAATATGTTTTGACATTATTTGGCATTATGTAAAATATTAAAAACATTGTGAATTTTATTTTAGTATATGGATAATGTTTTGATCTTAGTTACGTGTTTCTTCTAGTTTTCTAAAAAAGATTTGATTTTCATTAAATTTAAATATAGTATTAAGACTACAACGAAGTACAATTTAAATTTATTTAAATCAGAGATAAATTTTGGGATAAATATTTTTAATTGTTTTAGAAAAATGAAGTATGAGTTTCCTTTGAAATGAAAAAAAAAATACGGAGTATTGCGAAATGAGGGGAATATTTACGGTTAAACTGACAGACTACCTTGTTTAAGTAGACAGACTACCTTAATTTTTGGTCAATATTTCCTCACTCACCAACCCAACTTTGACCTCCCTGTCCAACTGTTTGGGGCTTTGGCCGTCCACGACTCCAATCTTGACATTTTTATAGGGAGAAAAAAAGGGAGGAAATATATAGTTTCTCAATTGCATATCGAAAAAAATTAAAAAAAATGTTAGAAAAAATTAGAAAATATTTTGAAACAAATTAAGGGTCCTTTTTTACATGAAATAGAAGAAATATTAATTAAAATTATATGGAATTATATTGATGAAATCTAATTTTTCAATTTTAATTACATTTTTGTACTACCAATTTCAAATTCACATTTTTTATCCTACCAAACAACAAAATCTGAATTGACACGTCCCATTTAAATTAAATGACTTGGATTCTATGTGCCCAACAGAGTCTAAGGGAGGCGTATTCAATTATAATTTTATTGGATTTTTTTAAATTTCAAAAAGTTAGTGGATTTGAAAAATTTATAGAATTCATGTAGAATTTGGTTAATTTTTTTGTAGAATCTATATAGAGTTTAAACAATTTGTAGAACCCATGTAGAATTTGAAAAATATATAGAATACAGATAGAATTCAAACATCACTTCTCACCTCTTTGGAGGAGTTATTTGTAGATATACTTGCGCGAGCACATGACGTCATGACCAACTATATCTAGGGTAACCATCTAGTGTATCTGACATTAACAACAACTCATTATTTCTCCATTTATTTTTTCTTTTTTTTTTTTTGATCAACCATTTATTTTTTCTTATTAAAGAAGAATAAAAAGAACTCATATGTTGATTTTATGTGTAATCTTAATTGTGAACTGGAGTACAGACCCACATAAAGTCTTTGTTTATGATGTGAAATTTTAAAATGATTTATTTAAATTAATCTTAATATAAATTAAATGTGAGAACCTTTCCGAATAAAGGTCAACTAAATCAATTTTGACTTTGTCGAAGCCAAATACCCAAAAATATGATGTCGGAAAAAGTATTACCAATAAATATAAAAATTATATCGTTGAATAGAAATCGACTATCCGATCGCAACAATGAGAACATAATTCAATTCGAATAAAATTGGACAAAAAAGTGTACTCCGACTGGAACCAAAATTGGTCCAATCATGTAACGGCGACTCCTCCTCCACTAAGAGATATGCGGATCGTTAAATGGAAGCTTGACTCAACAACCTTTGTTACGTACATCCTCTTGTTCCCAATAAAAGGAGAACCAATTCTTCTCATTTCTTCATCATTCTCTTTATTTCTTCTTCTATTATGTTCTTGAGGGTGTATGTAAGGAATGTTATTGTGCTCTCAATTTAATTTGGTGAGAAGTCACCGAAGTTGAGAGTAATCATCACCCGAAGTTTCACCAGAAAATTTCTTAAACTTCCATTTAAGCTCGAGGTAAGCCCATAGATATATATAATGACTAGAATATTCATATAGATCGGTCCTACATTCATAAACGGTTGTTTAGTTGAGTTTTGTGTTTGACTTGTTTAAAGAATCAAGAATCATAAACCTTGAATATGTTGTTAAAATTTCAAATTGATGCTTCTAAAATGATCTACGAATCTTGGAGAACATTTCTATATAGTTTAGTTAAAGTTTGGTGACCTAATATGGAGTTGAGAAAAGTGGGCCGAAGCTTGAAGATGATGAATAGTAGTTTCAATCCTCTTGTGCGTTTCACGGTAGACGCATACCGATTAAACGGTACCAAGGTACCGTCTCTAGGTACTGTCGAGAAAATTTTCCAGAATGGTACGGTCGACCATTCGAACCCAACGGTTGACCATTCCGAACATTTTTAAGTCCGAAAATGCTATTTTTGGAGCTATAAAATCCTATTTTTAGTACCAATTAATTATGATCAATTTAAAGATGATATATTGAATTTAAAATGATATTTTTGACAAATAAAATCTTGTTTGATGCATGACGGTAAGCTAGGGTGTTAACACTCGAGGCTAGGCCGCTATCTATTATTGGGTATTATGATAGTTATTATTGATTTATATGATTTATTTATGATTAAACCTCGCTGATTATTCTAAGATACACCCATTTGCAAATTATTGATGATTATTTAGAATATCTAGATGAACTCTAAGATAAGACTCTTTGATCTGATACCAATGTGTTTATTGCATCCCGAATAATGAAAGTGAAAATTTATCTGCGTGAGAACAAGAGGATCCTGAAGAAACAATTAATATTGATATTTCGAAGAACATCTGTGAATTCAGTGTTGAAGATCTTCGTGTGGACTCAACACGATCTGATCGCTGATTCAAAGACGAATGTATAGAATTAATAAACTTTGTTATCTAAAGTATCTCATTTTGATGTCTAACTCATTACGGCACAATATGCGATTATATCATGTGAATAAAAATCGTTCTTTAAGCAACAATTCCTTGCAAAACCTCATTGAAATACCATACAAGAAAATTGACTTTATTCTTAATATGAATTGGCTAACTAAACGTCGTTGCTATTTAGTGAAACTTTGACTATTTATTTTGATCGATAAACTTATGCTTAAATTTCATTAGTGGTTTGGTATAAATATTTTGAATTAATTGTCATATGAGTATCAATTTAGTGAAATCTAGTTCACTAACTCATTTATTCATATTACGTAAGTTGAAGTACGTGTTACATTAAACAATTCATTTTTAACTTTTTAAATGACGTTTTACAAAAGAACGTGCTATCAAAACATTAAGTTTTTATTTACCACCCTCATATCATAAAAGATTGTATGGACCTTAGGTTTACTATAACATTCACATCTTTATTCTCGTCTTTATTAACAAAATCGAAAAAAACTAAACTAGAAGTAAAACATAGAAAATGTCTAAAAATAGATGTTCAGTGTTTTTGTTTTCAAATTTGAAACAGTTACAATGCAAATAAAATGCCAAATATGTCAATATATAATATAAAAACATATTGTTAAATGTTTATATACAGTGTCATATTATTACTATACAAACTTGTACTCCCTTCGTCCCCAGTTTTTGTTCACTTTTGACTTTTGGAACTGTTCATCTAAGAACTTTGACTCATTAAATTCTCTCAATGTGTAAGCCTAAATATAATCATGTGTGATCTTGTTTGATTTGTCTTAACATATAGATTATTAATATATAATTTTTATAATTTTTTAATATACAAATTACAAGATAAAATGGATTAAAGAAATGTATTGGATGATGTGTAAAGATGAAAGTGGACAAATACTATGGGAGGGAGGAAGTACTCAAAATTAAAAAAAAAACGAACAAAGAAGAGTGGGAACATGGCCCGTGTTGGACTTTGTAGGCTTTCATCATCATTATTCACATCCCACCAAAAACCACAAAACGTTGAGCTCAGATCGGTTCTAATCTTTCAACTCAACTCTGCAATCTCTCTTTCTCTTTTCTTTCTCTCTGCAGATTTGGGCGAAAACATGTCTACTGATCACCATCATCACACCAAGACGGATTCCGAAGGAACGAGCTTGGCGCCATCATCACCGAACCGGCCGGTCTACTACGTCCAGAGCCCGTCGCGGGACTCCCATGACGGCGAAAAGACCACAAACTCCTTCCACTCCACCCCCATTCTCAGCCCTATGGCCTCCCCCGGCCGCCAGTCCCGGGGGGACTCCTCCTCCTCCACCCGGTTCTCCGGTTCCCTCAAACCGGGCTCCCAGAAGTCCACCAACAGTAGCCGCCGCCACCACCGCGATGCCCGCAAGGCGGAGAAGCAGTGGCAGGAGTTCGACGCCATCGAAGAAGAAGGACTTCTCGACGACGGTGTCCGCCGGTCGGGAATTCCTCGCCGGTGCTATTTCCCGGCATTCGTAGTCGGGTTTTTCGTCCTCTTCGGGTTCTTCGCTTTGATCCTGTGGGGCGTGAGCCGCAATCAGGACCCCGTAATTACGATGAAGGCGAGCAGAGATTATTCGTCGTCGTGAATTGAATTCAATTGTTTTGATCTTCGTATATAAATGAAGAAATCTCAGAAACCTGTGAACTCTAATTTGCAGAGTATTTCGTTCAATCAATTTGCGGTTCAAGCCGGAATGGATCACTCCGGCGTCGCGACGGAGATGGTGACCGTCAACTCAACGGTCAAGATCGTGTTCCGTAACGAGGGCACCTTTTTCGGGGTGCACGTAACGTCAACGCCGTTGGATCTCTCATTTTCCGACCTCACTCTCGCAACAGGAACGGTACGTTTGCTTTGCCCTTTTCCCTTGAAAATCCCTTTAGAAACAAACTTGCTACTTTGTTTTGTGGTGAAGAGTTTTATTATTTGACACCTCCAATAATTATTTCTCATTGTGCATTACAATATTTGATTGAATTTATTTTCAAATCAATTTAGTGTTTACATCAAAAAGATTTGTAAAACTAGATGTGACATGATTATATTATTTTATCAAATGAACAACGAAAATAAGCTAATAAAATGAATAAAGTTTGACCATGTGAATAGTAAAGATTATTTGTGGACGAAGGGAGTATAAACTAAGGGTTACATGTGTGTATATATATTACTCCCAAAAATGTTAGGGTACACTAACCTCAAATGTACATCACCTCCTCTATTACCACATATTTGGCATGTAAAATAAAAAAGAAATAAATAAATAAAAATGGATAGAGTGGTTTACATTTGAGGAGGTACATATTACTCCTTCCGTCCCAAGGGAGTTTGCCCTGCTTCCCGGTGGCACCATCCACAAACTCCCATCATAGAAAAACAAGGATTCTAACGATGACGGTCTGCCCGCCAGAAAACCCACCGAGACTGAGGTATCCAGCTAGAGTTTATGAGGGGCGGGTGACCATAGGGTGATTATTAGAGGTTGTTTGAGGCTATGGAGGTGCGGATGGAAATGTTGGGTGGGGGATCGGAGAGTGGGTCGTGAGGTGAGAGTGGGCCGTAGATTCAGGTTTGTGAGGGGGCGAGTGAGGAGGGAATGTTTGTGCCGTGGCAGGATGCTGGGCTGAGGGAGGTATTTGGGCCGGAGGTGGAGTTTGGGCCGTGTGTGGTGGTTGGGCAAGTGGGAGGGAATGTCAATAGTGAGGGAGGTGATCGTCCTCCGCGGAATCAAGAGAGGGGTAGTTGTCTCAGAGTACAAAATGGGTAAAGTTAAAAATAATTTATCAAAGACTACGTGTCGAGAGATGATTATTTTATGAGTTTGAAGCTCAAGGCACAAGATGGAAAACCGAGAAAAATGCACCGAGCTGAGCGAGATGCTAATTTGTTGGTGGCAGTGGCTGAAATGTTAGAGTAGCAAAGGCAACCAAATACACGTAGGTGGGGGAGGACCTCGTGGGGTGTTCAGATGTATGTTGAAGAGGTGAGCGGTCATCTGAACCATGACCCAGAAAGTTGGTGGGAGGTGGGCCTGAAAGAGTGAGGTCTAAAAGGTGTTGTTAATACTACGTATGGTGCGCTTAGCCTGGCCATTCTGTTGGCTGGTGTGAGGACGGGAGAAACAGAACACAATGCCAAGAGAAGAGAAAATAGATTGCAAGGGGGGTTTCGATATTCAATGTCATTGTCACGTTAACAAGTCTAATGGTTGTGTTAAAATGATTTTTAACATAAGCAATAAATGAAGTTAAATGAGAATAAGCATCAAATTTTTTGGGTAAAGGAAAAATCCAAAGGTAGTGAGAATAATCATTAAGAAATAACATATAATGTTGATAACCAGTTACACTAGGAATGGGGGATTGCCATAAATTCGTATGTAAAACTTGAGAAGGAAAAAAAGAGAAATGACTAGACTGATAAAAGGGAAGACGAACATGTTTCCTCAGTTGACACGCATGATATAAATTATCCAGATTGCATTTGTTAAGTAATGGTAAAAGACTAGGGACTCCAAGGAGAACTGTAGCGCTAGGGTGCAGTGGCCAAACCGTTAGTGCCAAAAGATGGTAAGAGTGTATAAATGTAAACTTATACAAAAGGTAACTACCAAATAGATGTCTCTCATACAATGAAGAGTTTTATTATTTGACAATCATAACAGTAAGAGTTACATGTGTACATATATATACTAGATGTCTACTCCTAAAGAGGGTAGGAGCGTATAAGTGCACATTTATACAAAAGGTAACTATCAAATATAAATAGTAATATATTAAATATATTAAGGCCCCGTTTGGTACGTGAAATTCAAATTATGGAATTGGAATTTCAATTTTGGTGTTTGATAGCACAAAAATTATGTGGATTTAGAATTGATAGTGCAAAAAATGAATTCGAATTGGCAGAATTCAATTCTATGGGATTGAATCCCATGAAATTTCAATTCCAATTCAATTCCAATTCTATCAATTCTGTATACCAAACGGACCCTAACATATTTAACAGGTGGGCTATAAGGTGAGCAAGTATCCAAACAAAACCAAAATTTTACGAAAAAATTGTGAGAATCAAATTGAAAATTATGATTCAAAGAAGAATTAAAAAATTGAACCGAACACAAACCGAACAATCAGTTTGGGTTTCGGGAGATTTACGATTCAACTATTCATATCGCCATATCGAACATCACAAATCAAACATATATATATATATATATATATATATTATAAATATATGAACCATTTTTTATTAAGTAATGATATGTTTATTTTGAAAATTCAGTTCAAGTTTTTATTATATGTGGATTGTACTTAATTTGATTATTTTTAATTCTCCTTAAACTCAGATTGATAAGCATTTCTTGTATTTTAATAATTCATTTTTACTAAAGTTTTTTTTATGTTTGTTCATTTGAATGCACTTGCAATTTTTGTATTAAATAAAGAGTTTAGGTAGATTAATAGACATCTCCAATCTAGTCTTTCCATCTTTGAATAATTTTCCTGAGAAAGAAACCTTTTGTTAACGTTGTTTTGCCAGATTAACAAGTTTTATCAGTCAAGAAAGAGTCAGAGGTCACTAACGGTGACGTTAAGAGGAAGTGGGATTCCGTTATACGGTGGGGGAGCCGACTTGACGAGCAAAGACGGAAAGCCGACGGCGAGGGTCCCATTGACCCTGAGATTCAAGTTGAGAGCAAGGGCTTACGTGCTGGGCAAGCTGGTGAAGCCCAAGTTCTATAAAAAGGTACAATGCTCTGTTGTTGTGGAGCCAAAGAAGATGAATGTGGCCATTAAGTTTAAAAACTCTTGTACATATTCCTAGTGACTACTTAAGAACCCACATTTGTCATTTGTTAGAGCATGTCCAATGACGAGTCTCGTCTCGGATTCCATTTCGAGTGAAACAAAAAAAGAGATAAAATATTGAGTTGGGACTGTCCATGTTTAGTGGGACGTCGTAGGTTTTTCATTTTTATGTAGTTAAGATTGTATACAGAGTTTAAACTTACATTAAAAATGTTTTCAAATACACTACAATATACTCCTCTTATCCACTCATTTTATACGAAGTATTTAACGGGTCAGATAGCTTATATATTTGGATTTGGGGAAAAATTATCTCGCTTTGAGTCAAAACATTTTTGTTAAATACAATATTGTAGTATGGATGAATTGGCATGAATTTTCATGTATTTGTGTTTGTTAATGTTATCTAATGGTGCAATAAATGTGAGATTTTAATTATATTTGGACTCCACCATTTGACTCCAAAGAGCAAATTTTGGGAATAGAATTAGAGGTGGTTCGGGGTTGTTGGGGTTCGAGCTTATGGGATTTGCCGAGAACATATGAATAAGATCAATCAAATTTTTGAATAGAGACCTTGTGTCGTAATACCACATTGTAATCCATTGACAAAATAACCCCTCCACATTTAGAAATATGTCAAAATTTTAAGTGAAAAATAAAAAAATAAAGATTTGGTCGAAAATTATAAAAACAACATAGAGACATACACAACTAGTAAGTACTAGCTAGTATAACACATTTATTATAACATCACATATCATATCATTTTAGGGTAGCATATCACATTTATAATAGCATCATATCACATACTTTTATTTTGTCTAACATCATCATGACCCACCATTATTCTATAGTAATATATATACTCCGTTTCACATTTACTGCTAATACACACAAGGATCGGAGCACTACCATCTTTTTTTTCCTTAGAAACTATGTAAGCTAATAAATGTGTTAACTTGGAGGGACAAAGAAGCCACCATACTTTCTCACAGCATCTTCACTCGTGATGGCTCCATAGTACCCGGTTGCCATTGTCGGCTTCACATACGCATATCGCCTCATCGCTTCCCGCGATTCAACTAGAGGAGGTATGGTCATCGGTCCTACCGGAGGATTTGGAGTGATTTCGCTCCAGTGCTTTGTGGTGGTAGTGCCAGAGCTACCACCACCTTGCGTTCCCCTTGAGGGTTTGTACCACCCTCCAAAGAATCTTGGCTTGGTCGCCATCTCACTCGAGCTTTCCTTTGTGGAGTTGGAGCCATCATCAAGATTACCCATCTGGTTTTTGGAGTCCTTAACCTGGAGGGCATTGTCCTTAACAAGGGAATCACCATTGCCATTCTTCACAACTTGAGTGGAACCAGACCTTGCCATGTAGGCATCCATCATATTCTGATTTGGGCTTGATCCTTGACTGTTGTTGTTTTTAGTGCCCAATCTCTCAAGCTGTTTGATTGGTGGGTTATCTTGTTGTCTTTGCTCTTCCCCTTCGAAATGATGCGTAGGACGGCTGGGCTCGAAGCGGTCACCATAAGGAGTGGGGAAATTGTCTTGGAAATTAGGCTTTGTACTATCTGAGCTTATGGTACCCTGTCTTGAATGCATGGGTGATCCGGGTGGAGAAGCGTGGCGGCTGTTTGGCCAATTAGGCCTAGCACCCAAATTTGGGTTGTTAGATTCTGAGCCAAGACGGTAGAGATTCTGGGCCTGTTTGACAAGCAATATTGAGTTGATATGAGTGTATTAACATTTTACATTTACAGTCTCTAGTACTAGCTTCTAAAAAATGTTTGACAATGACTACATTTTGTATTAGAGGGCATCTAAATGGAACTAGTCGTCAATTGCGAAACCAGTCGCGACACTAGTTCAATAGAAGCATTTACGTGCTCTGTTTGTAAAATTGACAGTTCCTATCCCTAACCCCTCTTAAACCNAGTGTAAAAAAAATAGTGGCAGGCAAGAAGTATCAGTTTTAGAGTGAATCACCTCAATATTTTCATTCTTCACAACTTCAGTGGAACCAGACCTTGTGTTCTGAGTTGGGCTTGATCCTTGGCTATTGTTGTCTTTAATGTCCAATCTCTCAAGCTGTTTGAGTGGTGGGCTATCTTGTTGTCTTTGCTCTTCCCCTACGAAATGATGCGTACGACGACTAGGCTCGAAATGATCACCATAACGAGTGGGGGGATTATCTTGGAAAACCCTATCAGGCATTGTATTATCTGAGCTTGTGGTACCTTGTTTTGAATGCGCGGGTGATCTGGGTGGGGGTGGGGAAGCCCGGCGGCTATTCGGCCAATTAGGCCTAGAACCCCAGTTTGACTTGTTTGATTCTGAGTCAGGACGGTAGAGATTCCGGGCCTGTTTCAACAAGTAACAAATAGCTAAATATATATCAATTATTTTACAATTTCTATTTACAGTCTACAGCACCAGCTTCTTAAAAATATTTGACAAGTAATGCATTTTGTATTAAAAGACGTCTAAAATGACACCAGTTAATTGCTATATCAATTAAAATTTAGAGCACTTAAAATTTACAATTCCTCCCCCTAACCCCCTTCTTAAGAAAAGTAAGAGAAAACTATTTGAGCAAGTGTAAAAAAATTAGTGGCATGCAAGAAGTATCATTTTCATTTTTAGGGTGTCTCACCTCAGAACGTTCACCATAACCAGTGGGAGAGTTGTCTTTGAAAGACCCATTATTAGACTTTGCATCTGAATCCAACATGCTTTGTCTTGAATAGACGGCTGATCTTGATGGAGATGCTTGGCGTTTATTTGGCCAACTAGTGTTACTATAACTGCCCCAATTTGGACCGGTCAATACTGAGCTGGGGTGGTAGTGATTTTCTGTCTGTTTGACAAACCTCAATTCTATTAACAACCTAACTTTGATAATATGAAATGTTCTTTCTTTTGGTCTAACCATTTATTTACCGAAAATGTTATTTCTACCCCAAGAATTTATATCCCTTTTTGTACACCGCAGGGATGCACCAACATTTTGTGTTGGTGTAATATTAATTTTTGTTAATGCACCAACACTTTGTGTCAGTGTAAATTTTTGTTAACGCACCAACATTTTGTGTCAGTGTGAACCATCAAATTATTGGTGCATACCTTTGGTGTACAAATGGTGTACAAATTTTGTAGTACATGTAGCATTCTCCTTTATTTACTCCTTCCTTTCCGAAAATGAATTGCACTCTATACTATTAAAAAAATTGTTTATTTGTATATTTTGATTGATTATTTGATAAAATAAAATGTTTTTATCACCTCTTATTTTCTAAAACTTTTGACATAGTTTCTAAAAGTGTTAGTTTTATTTTTAATTTCTATGTCAATCTTTAAATAAAATAAGTTTTAAACATTTGATATTTCCTCCGTCTCACTTCATCAATCTTTATGTGCACTATTCATAGATTCAAACATTATATACATTAATTCCCTAATTTTATTACTCATTTGATAACATAAAATAATCATTTCACATCTAGTTTTCTAATATCTACGGAGTATCGTTTTTATTTTTTAAATTTACACTTGTAATTAAATAAATAAATTGAAAATAAATTAGTCAAACATCATAACGCGAACTGAAAAAATTCAAATGGAAGGTAAGGAGTACAAATTAAAATTCAAACTATGACAAATAATTTGGGACAAAAGGATAATGCTCCCTCTGTCCCACACTCTCTTTCCCAATCTCTTTGTTCAGTTTTTCTTTTTGAGTTTTCTTACTGTTTTTGTACATTCCTTTTTGACAAGTGTAATACCTTCGAATTGTTGTGAATTTTGCTCATCCCTTCATAAATGTACAAAAAGCTAAGTGAATGAAGCATTATATTTGTGTAAAAATATAAGTGACAAAGAGAGATGGATAAAATATGTCATTAATAAGGGCTTTTCTTCCATGCCTTAACATTTGAAGAGGCATATATCTCCCTCTCACTAAAGTAATTACACTTGGATATAATCATAAGGTCTGTTTGTTTGGTGGAAAAAATATTTCACTAGAAAATTTTAATTTTAATTTCGTACATTAGATAATATAAGTGGTAAGAAAAAGTTTGTTTTCAATATTTTCTCACAAAAATAGAAAAATAATTTTCATTTACTTACGAAGAAATTCATTTTCCTGAGAGAGACATCGTCCTTATTTCCTATTCATTACTTGAGTCCAGATTTCTTGAACAATTGAAGAGATCATATAGATTCGCTGATTTTCCAATCCCATTCTCAAAATTTTATATATCTTTATATTTTTATTTATATTTATTTAGTTTTGTAACTATTTGTTATTTTTGAAATTTTATTTACTCCCCCCATCTCTAAAACGTTGTCACAGTTTGATTTTTTTGGTCAAACTGTGTCACCTTTTGACTAGGAATTATAGATTTAGTTATAATGTAAATATAGTAAAATTGGGTTTACTATAAAACTTAATTTTGAAATATCATGTTTTTATAATATTTACTTATTTTAAATTATATTTAATTCGTGGTTAAATGGTGTTACAATTTGACTAAAAAATCTAACGGTGGCAATCTTTTTAAGAGCACAAGGAGTATGTTTTAGGCCAATGAAAATAAATGAAAAAATTAAATAAAAATAAATGACTTGAGTCTACTATATTTGTTTAAGAAATTGACTTTAATAATCAGACTATTTTGGGGTTAACTCATTTGCTACTCCCTCTCCCTAAAAATATAGGAGATTTTGATTTTTAAAGAATTTAAGGGAAGTATATATGGTGTTGATGAGTTTTCAAAAATGTCCTTGGTTGTGATGAGTAAAAAAAATGATTTGATAGGTAGATTAATAGTGAATATATAGATGTAATGTGGTAGGTGATTTAAGAATTAGTAGGTGTAAAAATGTTTTTTTTAATATTAATGGAAAAAAAGTTTTTGTAGACGGATGAAAAAGGAAATGCGAAAGGTTTTAAGGGACACAGGGGGCATTTTCTAATGATAATACTATTAAAAATAAATTAATTAATAAAAACTACTCCGTACTAAATAAAAAATCAATAAAATGAAAGTATGGCGTTTAACTCATTTTCATTCTCTACATCTAACTTTTTTTTAGAGTGATGCTTATGGCGTTAACTCATTTTCATGGACTTACATGTGGATTTTTTTTACAAATACCTACTTTTTTATACTATAAATATACTAAAGTCCATAAAATAAGTATGGACCTTAGGTCCACGGAAAAATTTGCTTTTGTTTTATTAAATCATGGTGTTATCATGTACAGGAGTGATATTTTTAATTTACTGGGAGAGCATATATGCCCCTTCTAATCTGAAAGTATGAAAGAAAAACTCATTTAATTATACATAAATAAATATTGGAAAAAATTATCCAAAATAATTCTTACTTTACTACGTTTTTCAAAAATAATCTCACCTTTCACTGTAGTATATAATAATCTCAACTTTACTAAAATTTGGGCATTTTGGGCTACTATTAATTTGTTAACGGCAAGTTAACGGAACAGCTTGTTTTGCGCACCAAAATGAAAGTCCGAATTATTTTTTGGTGAATTTTAGTTTTTTTTGAAATTTTTATTTAAAGTTTTAAAATATTTTTCTACATCTATTTCTTTTCCCTTTTTTAAATATTATTCTTATCTTATAAAAAATAAAATATAAATATAAAAATATAAAAAATGATAAAAATAACCAAAACTATACAAAATTAATAAAATAAATAAGGTAATTAATAAAAAACTAAACTAAAATTGAAAAGAAACAAAATAAAAATATAACGAGTGGAGTGCTCTAAAATTTTACACATGACAGAGTATTGATGCATTACTTTATTGTTGAAAGAACGGGTAAAATTAGGATAATGAGTGCTTCTTTGTTGCACCTTGGGTATATATCATTTTTGTAAACCTTCTCACATAAAAAAATCATTTTTTTACTTTTTTTTAACGCAAAACAGGCTGTTTCCGTTAACTCACCTTTAGTAACTTCACGGCGACTCAAAGTTCATAAATTTCAGTAAATTATGAATTATTCATAAATATATCAAAACTATTTTAAGTTGGAGAAGGTTCAAGTGACATTGGACCTCAAAATCATGGGATGACCCGGGGGCGCTCCGGTGTCCCGTTCGTAAAATTGACGGTTCCTACCCCCTAACCCCCGGTAAACCCCCCACCCGGCCCCGACCAGAACACACTGCCAAATGAACTCCCATTCCCTTGACTTTTTTTTATATGAGCGCTAACACCTAAAGAACACATCTAGACGGACACCTTGACAAACGAGGTGAGCTAAAACTGGCTCTGATACCATGATAGAATTTAGGATGAGGTAGTGATAACTGGATTGGGCAATAAGACACTTGGGTTGAACCACATTAAAAGATTGAATCCAATCGATTAGTTAGTTCAACTCTAGAGCTTATATACCGATCAATTTCCTCACACTTTTCCGATGTGGGATGCACTCTAACAAGAGGTAGAAACCATCAATTTTAGGAACGTGGGACCGGAGCACCCCGAGTCACCATTAGCTTAAATCAAATCTGGGGACTGACCTGATCGGGATACTCTGTGTATCTGGAGAAAGAGTCATCGGCGGGGGCGGCTACCCAAGCAGCCCTGCTACCCCAATTAGGCTTACTCTCCACCGCAGCGGCGGCCGATGCGGGGCGGCGAGCGAGAAAAGCGGCGGCACCGTCACGCGGCGACATGCTTGCCTCCGTCTGAACTTGGCCCAGGAAGCCGTTGATGATCCCAAGGTTATCAAGACTGTCCTTGAGGGCGTTGTCAGCATAATAATTATTATGACCACTACCATAATTATGGAGTTGATAGTCGCCCACAATTCGTTCTTCCTTCACGGGTTTACCGTTGACATAAACATGGCGGGTGACGACCGGGCGGACGAATTGGACCACCCTTTGGTTCTTCAATACGTAGCCATTATCGTCGCCCATAAAGGGTGGTGGCTGATTTCTTATATGGCCTTCAAATGGGTAATCGTCATTGTCGTACCCAATCCCCATTGATTTCTTAAGTTGGTTATGTATTATATGATGATACTTTATTTAATTTGTGAAGCTGCTTCATTCCATGATCTATTTATAATACATTAATACCCAAAGACGAGTAGATTCCCCAAAACAAAATCATAACCGCTTATTTGAACTGAATGATTTGATGCCAAAACTGAAATGATTCGAAAAGTGAGTATTCGATCTATAACTGAATGCTCGAAATGATTCGAGCTGAAATTGAAGTAAATGAATTCATACCCGAATTAGATTCGAAATCGGTTATACCTGAAACCGATTAAATCCGAATTGATTCTATCCTTTCAATAGAGATATAATTATGTGCATACGTGCACAACTACATTCATTAATTTAAAATTTTTTATTTTATTTTACCATTTGAACAAGCTTGTTATATATTTATATACGACAAGGGTCCAAGACATTGCCGGGCAATGTCATGGGAACCTTGCCGATTTATATAATCACATTGTTCTAATTTTTTTAATAATTGGAATTTTAAATCAAATCATCATATGTATATCCTATCCTATATCCTATATATATATATATATATATATATATATATATATATATATATATATATATATATATATGTAAAAGAGGGTTTCAAAGTTGTGGTGACGACACGTGTCATGCCACACGTGCATACTAATGACACGTGTCCCGCCACGCGTATATCACATGACACATGTATGTCAATCCATGCATGTGAGTTAATTTTGTATTAAATAATTCGTATTTTTATTTTTTATAAACTCTTCACTTTCCAACAATAAAAAACTATTATTTTTATTAACTTTTTATAAACTCTTCACTTTCTGACTATGTTAAAACCAATTTATTGTTTTGACGTATCTTAAAAATATATGCACGATTATTTTATAATTTTAGAAAACTTATGTATATAATTTAATGATTAAAAAGATGTTGCTTATAATTTTTAAAATTATCCATCATATCAAAAAAAACTAATTAC
>OOIL02000889.1:3018511-3088548 GCA_900332095.2 Cuscuta campestris
AAAAAATCCTAAAAGGGAGTATATAGATTAAAAATCTTAATATATTTTATTTGATTATTGTATTTATTTGGAGTTTATATGTTATACCATTTAAAAATATGTAACATACATAATTAGTTATATATCTAAAAAAGGTATAAAATTTATTAATCTTTTAAAAAAGAAATCCTGACGTTGTTTTCAATAAGGTATTTATCATTTTATCTTTTATTACTTCATTAAGGTAAAAATCACGGCTAGCCAAATTTATGCTGTTTCACACACACACACACACATATATATACACACACGCACACACACACACATATATATATGTATATATGTGTGTGCGTGTGTGTGTAGGTATATATGTATGTAAAAGATAGTTTAGGGGTTGTAGTGTTGACACATGTCATACGTGACAAGGCAGTAAATGCCAACGCGTACAGACCTCAAACATTAAACGCCAATGTGTAGGCCAATATGTGCAGACACTAAGCATTGATGTTCGTCTTTCGCAATTCTCGCTTCAATAGTAACATGTACAGATGCCCAGCCGTCATATATCCCTAACGAACATCAAATTACCAAAATGAACATCAACCGGTACAATGCCAAAATGAACATTTAAAATCATTACAAAAAATGAATCTCTTCAACCACCAACATCAAATTAAAAAACCCCAAAATAGAATAATATCACTCTTCACATTTCACAAAACAAAAAGATACAATGTAGCCTTTCAAAATCCTACAAAACCAAAACATACACAACCCTTTAACACATGCCCAATCGTAGCACGGAAGAAAATTAAATCATAAACCAAACTCTCCATTTTCAACCATCGCATCAATAACATTATGACAACGAGCTCTAATAACAAGCCCGTGCGTAGCACGGGGTAGAAAACTAGTGTATATATATAAAGTAGAGTTGATTAAATGTGGTTGCGCCATGTGTCACGCCACATAAGCTATGCTCTAAAGGTGTCATCTTTTCATTTGTCCACTTGGATACCACATGGCTACTTCTTAAATATTGATGTTAAATACAAATAAATGTAAAAATGTTTGAACATTGAATGGCCATATTCACAAAAATAAAAAACAGTGTGCACACAAAAAACAGTTTGTACTTTCTAAGTATTATGTTTTTAAAATATATTATCATATATAATTTGATTTTATATTATTAAAAATATTTACTCCGTATAACATACATGCGATAGAAAATATAGAGTATATTTAATTTGAGGAAAGTTTAGAGAAATTATTTTTTATTTTCATGTATGCATGTTACTTCCTCCGTCCCGGAGTGTTCGTCCAGTTTTGAGTTTTGAAACTGTTCATCTAAGCACTTTAACTCATCAAATTCTCTCAATGTGTAAACCTAAATATAGTCATGTGTGATCTTGTTTGATTTGTCTTAACATATAGATTATTAATATATAATTTCTATAATTTTTTAATATACAAATTACAAGATAAAATGGATTAAAGAAGTGTATTAGATGGTGTGTAAAAATGAAAGTGAACAAATACTCTGGGACAGAGGTAGTATCATTTAAAAATACCAAGTAGGGATTTATTTACTGTATGATTAATTTTAAAATTATTAATTTAAGTTGACATGTTCATGATTCTATTCAATTCATAAATGTATTTAGGTTTGTATATTTATCTTATTGTATTTTGGATATATTAATAACTTATTTTCTATGTAACTATTAATTATAATTTGTGACTATTTCAAAATTAGAAAATTTCGTGATAAGATACGTGAAAAATACGTGATAAGATCTTCATGTGACAGATGGATTTTAGGACCACAATAGCACAACTCTTTCAATATTAAATATACTCTCGTTGTCTCTTAAAATCTTTCCTCTCTCCTTTTTATTCATCTCAAAAAACTTTTCTTTTTTTAGGGCCGGTCCAAATATGTGAAAATTTGAGATTGGCACGTGTTGGACCTTATTTTATCTTTTACAAAATATTTAGTACTTTAAAATTTGTGATGAATTTTATTTTTAATAACTAGTTTATAATAATTTGAATATTAAAATATAAATTTATATTACTTTAAAAATATTAAGTAATTAAAATAATGAACATATATATTGATATTGAGCCTTAAAAGTTAGGGGGCCTTGTGCGGGTGCGCATCTTACACACCTTGTGAGCCACCCATGCTACTTTTTATTAAAACCACCTTTGTCCTCCCAGTTCGTACTCTATCTATTACATCATGTTCATTTACTAAAGATTTATTCATTACATTCTACTCTTACCAATTATATCAATGATTTTTTTGGAAAGTCAAAATAAAAATATTCCTTGTTTAAATTCATTAAGATTCAAATTGAGAAAGGTTTTAACTTTGGGATGGAAAGAGTATATATAACCTTCAAATTTTATGAAGAGTGGCGGGATAGTTAAGTATTTGAAATTATTTTTAATACTATTAAGTATTAACTTTATTACTCTATAATATGGTGGAGTATATATATGCATGGCCAATTCAAGGGTTGGCTGGAGCCCTATCTACCCAGATATAAATTTTTAGGCCTAAAAACGTACTACCTTTTAGTTCTATATGAAGCAAGTTTTCCTTGTTATATTGTACTCTGTATTTGTCTAGTTTGACTTTTAGAATTAAATTAAATAAATTTTAGACATTAATTAAATAAAAGCTATAATTTATATTAGTATAAATATGATTTAATTAGATTTATCTTGTTTAGAGCTTTCATGATTTTATTTCTTTATAATTACATGCGATATAAATTGAAAATAATTGATGATTAAAATTCGTCCAGTTTGATTCGAAAAATCAAATTAAATGAAAATATTGAGATATTTTATGACATGCATCTTAAAAAAGAAAACCAAAGATGGGATGGAATAAGAGCTAAGCGTGGATAAGTCCAAATCTTCTTCTACAAGGGATGCACAACCTTCACAGCTTTGGATAAACAGGAACAAACTGCAAGCTTTTACTGAAGTGACTCCATATTCAATGTTAATATGCGTATGCAGGTTTGACAGATTTTGGAAGTACTCTCCTTAGAAATACACCAAATTTGACACTAAAAGGGTTAATAGTGTTGGGGAAATTAACGAAACGTGGATCAATCGACAGTCGCATGTAACACTTTCAGATTGAATATTTTGGTTGTTCAATCTAAAATTCAATCGGATAAAACTCGAAAGTATCAAAAACGAATATGGATTGCTGTGAAATTTTCTCGAACATTTTTCGACCAAGGACTTGCGGAAATATATTGAGTTGCGGTGAGAAGAGGAGATGCGATCGCGTCTTTTACCCAAGATGCGCAATCCTTCGCGTAAAACCCCTTAGAAAATCGGCGCTATCCTTAAGGAATTTTCCTTTAAAGAAAATTCAAAAATAAAAATTCAATTGAATTTTTTAAATTGAACTTTGCCCAAAATAAAAAATTTGCATCTCGACCCTAGCCACCTCTGCCCCTAAGACCCTGCAAGGGCTGCCGCCCCTTAAAACCTGCTTGGGAGCGCTGCCCCCGAACCGGCAACCGCCGCTAAAGGGGCGCTGCCCGCTTGGAACCCCCGATAAAACGGGATTTTCATCGTAACAAACTCAATGAAGCGTTTACTCTGCACCACCAAATTTCTTTGATGGTTTATTAGGATACTATTGGTTATAGTTTTTTCAATTACACTAAAATATACGGAGTATAACAAATAGAACGGATACTCCGGTGTTTTACAAAAGGAGCACCCGCACCCTCTCTTTTGATAATTCTTAATTGTAAAACTGCTGTAGTTTCTAAATCATGCATACACGCCCACTAACCAATTTTTGAATTTAAAATAACATTAATACCCTTCTTTCCCTCTATAATGATGTTTCACTCTTGTTTTTCATTTTAATTAAAATATCATATACGCACTTCATCCCAATTTAATACCGGAGTAATTTTCATTTATTTATTTTTATAAATAAAATATTTTTCTTGAAGAAAGTTACAAAAATATATAAAAATGAAAAATGAAATAAAATACTTTGTACGAAGCAAAAGGAAAAAAAGGATATAAAAGATGATGAAAAAGAAAAAAAATAAAAAACTACTTTTTTCTTTTACTCTTTATTTTATTTCATCTTTCTATTTTTCTATTCTCTTTATTTTTTTCTTCTTTTTCATTACCTTTTGTGTCCTTTTTTCTTTTGCTTCGTATGGTACAAAGTATTTTATTTCATTTTTTATTTTTCGGTAACATTCTCCCAAAATTTCTTTTGTTTTTAGACATAAATAAAAAAATTTAATTTGAGATGAAAAGAGTATACGTTATTGTATTTATTTGTATAAATAAGAAAAGTTAATAGAGAGGAAGGAGGGTATAAATGTAACTTTACGTTTGAAAATAGGTTAGGGGTGGTGTGCACCATAATTCTAAAATCCGGACCAGATCGGCCAAGTTGGATCGTAAACTAGCGAACCGATGGTCCAACCGATTCAGTTCTTTGGACCGCAATCAACTTCAAGCTAGTGTGAACCGCTGTGGACCAGTAAGAACTGGCCGATCAAATTAATCTGACACCAGTTTCTTTTCTTTTTGGAAATTTTTTTCAAAAATTACACAATAAGGGTTTGGACCTAAAATCTCTTAGATACTTGGTTAATTAAGTTGCTAACCATCTAACTTATGGTGCTTTTTGTTACAAGCTAGCTTAAAGTTTCTAAATATTCCATAATGAAAAAATAAAAATTGTTTAAAGATTTCTTTTCATTTTAAAAAGTTTAACAAATATAATACTATAACTATGATTCAAACTCAAAATCATTGATATAATTGATTGTACTACAAAATGCATACGCATATATTTCATTTGAGTGTCATTTAATATTAGACAATTTATTTGAAAAAATAAAATCACCACTTCTTTTATAAAACTTTTAATATTATTTTTAAATATGTAAACTTTATTTTTTAAACTTATTAACGTAACTCAAGTAAATTAATACTCCTTCCGTCCACAAATAAACTTCTCGTTCACTATTCACAAGGTCAAAGTCTATTCACTTTGTTGGTCTATTTTCGTCACTCATTTGATAAAATAATATAGTCATGTCACCTCTAGTTTTTGTAGATCTTTTGATATAGTTTTTTAATACTCCCTCCGTCCCGCTATATTCGTCCACTTTTGACTTTTGGAACTGTTTATCTAAGCACTTTGACTTATCAAATTCTCTCAATGTGTAAGCTTAAATATAGTCATGTGTGATCTTGTTTGATTTGTCTTACATATAGATTATTAATACATAATTTCTATGATTTTTTAATATACAAATTACAAGATAAAATGGATTAAAGAAGTCCATTGGATGATGTGTAAAAATGAAAGTGGACAAATACTCTGGGACGGAGGTAGTATGCAATTTTTATTTTTAAATTTTACACCATTTTTTCATATAAAATGATTTGAAAATAATTTTAGTCAAACATCGTAACGTGCAACGGAAAATTTATTTGTGGACGAAGGGAGTATATTTTTAGTCAAACATTATAATTAATTTACTCTAGGTACATATAATGAGGGAGTGTACATGTGTGTGTGTATAAGTTTTTTAAAAATGTTCAAATCACTAATTCAACCAAGGAACTAGGACCTTAATCCAATCGGTTACCATCTTTGATTTCTCCCATTTACCAAACATTTTCTTGCCCCGAGCCCAATAGGCGTGTAGGGGTGGAACCGTGGAAGGAATGTAGCGTAGGGTTGTTGCGGTCTGTTGTCATTTGAGCGTGTTGGACTGTCGTTAAAAATGAACTTTTCACCGCGAGGTAAACGGCGAGGACCCCGGGGGAAGAGAGAAAGCGCATCAAACTTCGAGCAAAATTCCAAAAAGTAAACCTAACCGGTCTGCCCCTTCGACCGTCTCGGTCACATGATGCCCTGCCCTGTCTCTGTTGCAGACAAATTTCTGCCAGCAAAACTCCATCCCCTTCCAAATCTCTTCTTCCTTTTTCTTCATCTCCATTAATGCCCTTTTATTCTCTCTCTCTCTCTCTCTCTCTCTCTCTCTCTCTCTTGCTTCTGTAGGATGAGACTGGCACTTTTACCTCCTTGCCCATGATATAGAGCATCTCCCAATCACCTTGCCAAATACTTGCTGGTTTTCTTTTTTAATTATCTCCATTTTGGATTGTGTAATCTCCCCCCAAGAGTTACTGGTTCTTTCTTGGGAAAACTGAGTCTTCCTACTCATTCTTGGTTGCTGATTTCCTGACTCAAGCTGCCCACTGAACCAGTTCATCGAAGGTGAGCTTCTCTAAACCACCCACTGTTGTTATTCATTCTTTTTCACATTTATACCCTTCTTTTCTTGATTTTTGGTTTTCTTCCCAGTTCCCGCACCTTTATTCTTGATTGTAATGCCGAAAGATTAGATTTTGTTGATTTCAATGGAGGGCATTATTGACTTGCATTATATTCTTCAACCCAGAATGAGAGATTGTTATAGCTTAGCTGTTATTTGGAATAGGAATAGAAAAAAGACTAAATCTTTACATAGGGTTCTATAGAATTAGTGGAAAGTTGTCGAGTTTGGGATTATTTTCTTTTACATTTTGAAACCATCCAGCTTTTGTGTTCAGATAAGATGAAATCATTGGTGAGATTTGGCAAATTATTAGAAGCCTGATTTGGGTTATACCTAGCTAGGGTTGAATTATAGAAGGGCATGAGGAAAAATTCTACTTTGTTGCGAAATTCGGGTACGTATACAAGCCCATCAACACCAGAGTATGGTGATAAGCATGTTGGTGGGATTCAAAAAGGTTGGTGTTCTGAGCGTGTCCCATTACCCACAAACAGTAACCGGAGGAATGTTACTGCAACTGCATTGATGCCATTTAGTAATAACGGAAGGGCATTTCCGTCAAAATGGGATGATGCTGAGAGGTGGATCACTAGTCCATTGTCGAGCTATGGAGTTTGCAAGACATCAGCTGTTCAACCTCACAGGCATGCCAAGTCGAAAAGTGGCCCCCTTGGAACTCCAGGTCTTATGTACATGCCGAATTTTTCACCAGCAGTTCCCTTTGTTGAGGGTGAAGGAGTTATCAGTAATTTCACTGGGAGTTCACCGTTTACAACTGGTGTTCTGGTTCCTGAAGGTTTATGCATTCATTACGGTGCTGCCATTGATTCAAAGGCCAATTCTATGTGTGCTGATAAAAGGATTGCTCGAGCTTGTAGTGTGCCGGGTCTATCAGATTTGTTGAGCGAAGCCTTCTCGTTACCAAGCTCTCAAGGTATTAGCTTAAATATGTTTTTAGGCCCTCGAAATACATCTTTTTTGTGTCTTTTAGAATCTTGAAAAAAAATTGTGTAATTCATCTCTGTAATTAGGTTATGGGTTTTGCTATATCCACCCCCATTATAGCTACATCCACCACAGTCATGGTTAAATGAACAATTTTGCCTTTAAAACACATAGTAAAGATATTAGATGTTTGCCAACTTTTAAGGGTAAATTTGTTCATTTTATATAAATGGAGTGGATTTAGCCATAAAGGGAGTGGATTTAGCAATACCCTTAGGTTATCGTTTCAGTCACTCTCTATGAACTTCCATTCTTTTTAAAAAACTAGAGTGGGTAAATATTGACAAACTATTTGACAGATGATAAGCTTGATATGGGGAAGGTTGCAGAAACGGACGATTTGCATGTGGTTTCAAGGAGAGATATGGCAACGCAGATGAGCCCTGATGAGAGTACCCATTCCTCTCCCAAAGAACGCTTGTCATTGTGTTCCTTTCCTCTCCCAATCCCCATAGCCGATGAACAGAACAAACACTTTCCTAAAATGGAAATCAGAGATGTACAAGTGGACAGAGGTGACTCCGTTTCCAACCACAGATCAAGAAAACTGGAGAAAGGGTCACCAAATGCCATTGACTCGTCACTTTGGAACAATGTTGATGCGACAACAAGAAGTGTATCAAAGTATGCTAATTTGCTATCTATCTGGAATTTTATTTTCTTTTTTCTTTTTGTTCGCTCTTAAGTTCTTTTTGAAAAAAACCATCCTCTGTGGAACACTATGTATTTTGACATATCCCCACACTTTCTTGATTCGAAGGGAGGAAGCTAGGATCAGTGCATGGGAGAATTTGCAGAAGGCAAAAGCTGAAGCAGCAATTCAAAAACTGGAGGTGTGTTTCAGAATGGTAGAATACCAATTAGGATGTTTGAACTTTGAATTCAAAGAAAAAATCAATCTGAATCTATATTGTTAGTATTCCCATCGCCCCCTAAAGAACTTTTCAGTTTCCTTTTTGCGCTGTCCTAAAATGAGGCATCATTTTCCCTTTTTTAAAAATGAGGCATCATTTCCTTTCAAGGAAAGAGTTTTGTGACTCAAAACTCTTTCCATTTCCTCTGCATAAATCCTAACCGCACAATCAAATGCATTTTCAGATGAAGCTTGAGAAGAAGAGGTCGGCGTCTATGAACAAGATTTTGAACAAGCTCAGGTATGCCCAGACAAAAGCCCAAGAGATGAGGGGTGCGGTTTCTGAAAAACACAACAAAAAGGCTTCAAACAAAGCTGTGCCCTTTGGGAAGCGTTTTAAGGTCTCGTTTGGCAGTTGTTTTTCTTGCCATACCGTTGCTTAGATCCGGCTCTCAAACTTCTTCAACACTATTCATTCTTAGTGAGATATGTTGCAGGTAGCCCACATCAGTATGTGTCTCAGGTTTTTGTACCAATTTTGTATAAAGGAACTGATCTGTGTACATCATGAGACCATCATGAATATGATATTGGGGAACTTGTTGTGTACCATCTGACCCTTAGAGCTCTTAAGGTGTGTTTGGTTCAGGGGGTAGGATATGGGAGGGAAGCTAATTATGGTCAAAGATGAACATTAAAATAATTACTCCATACAGAATTCAAATTGATGGGTAATAGACAAAACAAGTAGGTGATGTACTGTGACATTTCTATTCATGATTAGGTCAATTTGGCAATTAAAAAGGTCCATTTACACCTACACCAAATTTGGGTGTAACTTCTCAACCGGGTTAATTAAATGAGTTGACGCGTTTAACTCAATTAATTAATTGAGTTTGGTTTGGATTGGAAACTCAACAAGATGAATTAAACTTAACCCGTTTAAATAAATGGTTTTAATAAACAACCTGAGAACCTAAAGACAATTGTGCTTGTACTCCATGCAGTACTCTGAACTTTAGCCTTTAAACTAGGGCTTTCAAATTGGGTTAAGATGGTTGGTGGTTTTAGTGACATTGGTTATTTTAAGTGATTAGATTTACTTAGATCAGACGAGAATTTTAAAAGACATTATTAACGAGTTTCGTAGCAAGGTCCAGGAGCCTGGTGGTGGTTGAGTTGTTGCTTAATGGAAATTCTTTAGATTTTTGTAAACGGATCAAAAAATAGAAACGATTGAATGTAAGAATAAACAAATTTGAATGTTAGTTTAACTCCCAATACCCTTTGTGAATGAACGCATAAATTCGCAAGTTTAATCTTAAACATTTGAAAGTTTTTTAAATATCCAAAAAAAGTTGTAAACTCAAACAAAAAAGATTTAGCCAAAAATGGAAAATTTGCTCAGTAGTTGGTACTGTAATGCCCCGATTTGAAACTAAATAGATTGGGGAAAGAAAAAACTCAAAAGGATTGATAGTACTACTCATACCAACAAGGTGCATCTTCTTTTGGAGAGCTCATAACTTAGAAACTTCAAAGTTAAGCGTGCTTGACTTCGATCAATTCTAGGATGGGTGACCCCCTAAGAAGTTCCCAGGGCGCCCACGAGTGAGGATGAAGTACATGGGAAAGACTTGTGTTGGTTTGCGTGGCTAGTCTACAATCCAATGAGCGGACGCTTATGGCTAGGATGGGGGCTGGACTGTTACAAATGGTATCAGAGCAACCCTGCGACCGTGAAGTGCTAATGAGCTTTGTTCACATAGCGGGGAAGATCTAGGGGTTTGAAGAAAAGGATTTGACGAAGACGTTGCATTCCTAAGTGGGGGTGTATCTAATACCCTGATTTGAAGCTCCAAACTTCAAAAGGATTGATAGTACTACTCATACCAACAAGATACATCTTCTTTTCGAGAGCTCATTACAAAGAAGCTCCAAACTTAAGCATGCTTGAATTAGAGCAATTCTAGGATGGGTGACCTCCTTGGAAGTTCTCAGGGCATGCACGAGTGAGGGCATATGTTAAAAGACTTGTGTTTGTTTGTGGGGCCAGTCTACAATCCTATAAGCAGACGCTTACGGCTAGGGTGGGGGTTGGGGTGTTACAGGTAACTAGTCTATTACCCCCTACTGCCCTAACGATATGCCCTACCGTTTGGACAATACCCTGTTACCACTTGGTGCAATTTCTGCTAAAGCCAAATGGCCTGTGTCGATACCTAAAGATTGCCAGACTGGTACCCCATGACCGTAGGTCCGGAACCTGGCTACCGTCTGTCTGGTACTTCGATATCGTTATCGTAGGAAGAATTTTCAAATTTCGGATCTCAAAACTAATCTCTTTTAATTGATCAAAATCTACCATAATTAATCCCCAATGGCTAATTAACGTTTCCCACTATAAATATCGGCTTAATCATTAATAATTTAACATGAATCCAAGATTCAAACTTCATATTTTATATTCTAAGTGTGTTCATCTTTTAATTCTTTATTCGTATTATTTAGCTTTATCAAGAGCTTCTTTCTCCTAAATTCTATACACCTATTGAGCTTGTGTGTAACGCCTCGAAACTCGGTCTACCAGAATTAAATAAGTAGGAGTAATTAATTAATTATTGAGACGGGCCCAGAGTTTATTTTAAATATTCATTAAGAAAATATAAAAGTTATACCATTGTGTAGGGTTCGGCGAGACGAATCGTACGCTACAAACGGATCTGAATTTAGAGAAGTTGGCGTGAAAAGTGTGTTTTATATTGAGGTACGTTATTAATTACGGAGTACGAAACCCTATAACAATAATTAGTACCCCTGTGCGCCTAAACATTCACTTTGCCCCCCCCCCCAACACGCACGAACTCTCTCACTCTCTCTCTCTCGTTCTTTCTCTTGGCTAGAACAGCACAAAGCAGCAAGGAGGAAGAAGAAGGAATTAAAAAGAAGAAGAAGAAGAAGAAGAAGAAGAAGAAGAAGAGAGGAAGAGAAGCCCTTCGTGCCACACCCTCACCACCGTTCGTTAGATTCGTTCTTCGTAGTATCTTTCAAATTCAAGGTGAGTACGTGGACATCTAACGTTGAGTTATATCTATAGGTTTGAATCTGACATTCGTATAATCATTGCAGTTGATCTATGTGAAACCCTATATGTGATAGTTTGATTGGATTGTGAATGATTTTATTGAAATGAAAGCATGAATTGTTATGGTTTGATCATAGTAAGATTTGGATATAGTTAAGAATTGAGTAATGAACACAAACACGTTGAATTTTCCGGGATTGGATGTTGGTTGTTGCTGTAAAATCAAACTGGTACAAAAACATGGGTTATCGCTTTAGATGGTAGCGAGATACCGGCCCTAGGATTTGATTTGAACGGAATAGAGGCAAGTTATGCCATAAGTATATAAATGTTAGAGCCATGTGGTACCTTTTAGGTCGAATGGCTATTCGGATACAAACATACGCACGAGAATCTATGAACTGCCGTTTCGAATGGGGCATGGATCTCACCTACCCAATGAGGAACTCCCAAGTTGGTCGAGCATGATCTTTGTTCCGAAGGGGAAGACCATGACTCCAATAAGCAAGTCAGAATAACTATAAGTTTAAACCTAGAATAAGTTATCAGCAGTGCATGTAAGTTAAATGACTAAAGTAATGAGAATATAATACATTGCATTGTTGATAGTGTTTATGGATCAAATTGTTATGCTGATATTCGTAATATACTTGTATGCATGATATTGTGTGTTAGTATGAGTTAGTGATGTCGTTTATATTTATAACTAAATGTTAGATATTTCTCACCTAGCTTCAATGTTGAGTGTGTAGCATTTGTTCTTTGCTGCACATAGGTAATCAAGATCACGAGGAACCTGGAATCAATCCTGGAGGGCGATGAGGACGAAGAGATGTGTGTGGATGGGATTGAAGATTTTGAATTATTAATTATTATAAAAGCACGTACTATTTTTACGGGTTTGATTCCCAAGTTATTGAGATTGTTATTAAAAGCTTCTGCAATTTTTCAATTACTCCGATGGATATTTAAGTTTGAACTAAATTGTTTTAAAATTGTTTTAAAATTGAGTTGTGTTTGGATACCAATTTAGTAGAAACCCAGTTTACTAACCTGGGTATTGGGGTTATGCGGGTTGGAGTGTTACATTGTGGTTTAGATATATACTCTCATATCTATAGGTTGATATTGTATCTTTTCTAGAGAGTATATCTTTTGTTCTACGCTGGCTAAGTGTTGTTCTTCATTCTTTTGTTAAGCCGTTGTGTAGAACATATTTTTGTGTTTTCTATACATCTTCTTACGGTCGAGAATAGCCGTTAAATACTCAGTTGTAACTCGTAAAGGATAGCCAAGAAATCTTGGTACTAGCTACCTTATGGTCCAGATACAACACATTTGACACACCAATTTTACACGATCGAATATCTCTACAATTGGTCATTTATAAAAGGAGAGTTTCCATATTTAGTCATCTAGCATTAAATATTACTTCCATAGCTCTTTTATGGGTGTCAATCCACAAATGGTTTTTTAAATCTTCTTCCATGTTAGTGTTAGTTGAAAGGTTAAAAGTGTAATTTGACATTAACCTTATATCCATTGACGTATTCTGATATTGGTTAGATGAATAACACAAAAATAATGATTATGATTTTGAGCTAGAATTCTGATGAAAAACCACATATGTAGACTATGATTGTAGTAAAAAATGACTGTAGTTCACAAATGATGCATCAGGAGCGGCCTTTGGAATTGCGTATGAGGAAAGATATATTATCATTGTGAAATTACACTTTTAACCCTCGAATTAACACTAACATGATACGTAGTAGAAGATAAAAAAAGAACTATTTGTGTAAAGATACTCATAAAAGAAGACTAAATAGAGAAAAAACCTGTTATAAAAGACCAATTATAAAATTTATTCTAAATTTTTTAGATACAATACATTAACTTGAAAGTGTTATCACAATTTGTAAATCTATCAAGCCAACTGTAAGGCCTCCAACACCGAATATTTCCAAAAATCATTGATGTGATGAAAATCTAAAATTTTGTGATTAATGGTTTGCATTAACCTTCCAACCGTTTTGTTTTTCAATTTTCGTTTTGGTTTCAATTTTTTCCATTCTATTTTGGTTTTATATCCAATTTAGTTTTCTCTAACTTGGTTTGGTTATTTTCAATCTGATTTGTAGTTTTCAATTTTTTTATACCCCCAAGTGAATTAGATAATCCAATCCTCGCATGTTTGTTAAACTTATAATTAAATTTGTATCAGGTCATTTACCTATTATCCCATCTAACTTCCCATTTGTTTATTCACAAAGTTCAAGAAAATACAAAATTACATTATTAAAAATTAATGTCAAGTTAAGTATTGTTAATCATTTCATGCTTTCCGTGAAAGGAATAACAATTTGTGGCTTGAAAAGAAAAAAATATACTCCCCCCATCCCCAAAAGAATCGCTTTGACTTCACAAAATTTAAGAAAATTGCTATAAAAAAAATCAAAAGTATGTGAATAACATTAGCAGTATATAATTCAAGTGTAGTAGTCTCTCACATAAAGAATGGAAGGAAGGGCAATTTAAAGGTGGAAGGGAAGTATCACAAAGAAATGGCATAAGACACAATCTGGTACAAAGATACAAGAAAATCAAAATGTATATGCCTTGTGGGCATTCATAGCTAAAGCAACAAGCTCAACAATAACATTGAAAATTGTGAGTCAATGGTATACATTACATTAAGCTGTAGGATCCAATTCTAGAGTTCTAGGGTTCAACAAAAGCCTAATTGATTGCCCATAAAATAAGATTTTTTTTAAAAAAAAACCTCAACCATGCACGTTACACCGTAATCAAACGATTCAAGAATAACTCCACCAGCCTCAGCATTTCATTTCTTTGGGAGAGTGCTAATATAGCACACTAACATGCCTGCTGCTATCAGAAAGGGGCCACATTTTGTATCGTGTGGTACTAGTAAGGCCTATACCTCAGATCTGTCCGGGAAGATCTCCCTCGCCCAAAACCACCACCACCCATGCCACCACCCATGCCACCACCGAATCCATATCCCCACTGTAAAAATAAAATCATTGATAAATATGTGCCGGGATGATCTATAGAGGGACTTAGAAAAATATTAAACACACAATCGGTGTACAAAAGTACAGAGTAGACAGTAAAATAATAAAATATATTAATAAATTTACACGATGTAAGTGTGTGTGTGTACACATACATATAAATGAAGGAAAATACACAAAACTCACATCATCGAAACCCATGGCCCCATACATCCTGCTATAGGTACGCATTGGGCCACCATAGGTCCCATATGGTTCTGGGTGAGTATCGGTAATAACAGAACTACTTGGTCCAGCATCTTCATCAAGTGGTGTGGCAGAATCTATTGCAACCTACAAGGTGATCAAAAATTTTATGTAAGATTCAAATTGTTGCATGTTCCGAAGTGGACCCAAACAAAATCACGTGCCAACTCCAGTAAAAAATAAATTTAACGTTTCAGAAATGTGTCTAGGATGTAAAAAAAAATTAAACAAAACAGTGTAATCCCACAAGTGGGGTCTGGGGAGGGTAAGATGTATGCATTCCTTACCTCCACCGGCAAGGGGTGGAGGACTGGACTGAAATATCAATGATAAAAAAAGGGAACCTGATGTCCACAAATCTCATGAGATCTTCGAGAAACACGGTCGGCAACACCATCATCAGAAAATGTAACGAAACCAAAACCTCTATGACCGGAGCGCTTGGGATCCTATTGCACAAAGTGGACTTCAGCCAAGAATCCAACTATATCGTACGAGCAATATTACAAATGCAAATCTTACCTTAGGAATATAAGCATCTAAAATACGGCCGAACCGACCAAAGTATTGGCGGAGATCTTCTACAGTTGCCTCCTGAGGAAGCCTTCCAACAAATATCTTTCTCCCCATTCCACGCGAGGGTAAACCTCCTGAAGTAAAAATACTTCAAAGCTAAGCAAATAATCATTTATAGAGAAAGATAGTGTTCATCTCATATATCCTCGTTTGGTCAATATGAACTTACTTCCATACAGAGAAGCTGGTTGGTCATACATTGTAGGAGCACCAAGGGCAGCATATCTAGTAGCTCCATTGATGTAAGCATTGTATGCTCCATATCCACCAACCTGAGGCATACGGCTTACTGGCCTTGGCTCATCCTCCTAAAAACAAAATAACTGCATCTATTAAATGAATGTACGGTTTCAACTTCAAAGTTCCAACAACTGCCTTTAAGCATGAAGCCAAAAAGTTGCAATCTTAAACTGGTAATCTGGTATACTATATAGATTCTATAATTCTATCTTTTTGGTAATCAGAAAGGTTTTAAGATGGAGAAAAAAATTGTTAAGCGGTTTTGAAGGAATGCATCGTCACTCCACTTTTATGTTGAAACTGAAAACAGAAATAAGTAAAAGCATGAGGATACTGTCAGTGACACTTGCCTTTGGAGTTGCTCGGTCAACAACAATAGTTGAACCTCCCAGTTCATGGCTTTCAGTCATCAGGTCATCAACTGACTCTGAGAAAGGAAGAGATCATTTCAGACTTCATAAATACATTAAATAAGTTGTAGATGCCAAAGAATTCTTTGGACGAATGTCAAAACTAAAATAACATCAATTAATAAATTAAAAAAACATCAAGGTTATGCAAAGAGGAGAAAAAACACTTGCCGGCATTAGAAAAAGTGATGAAACCAATTCCACGATGGCCCTTTGAGGATGGATCCTGGTAGTATTTTAAATGAGATCACTTAAGTGCAAATATCATAAAAAGGGTTTGATAACAGTAACAGCCACCATCTTAGAGAAGTAGCCATGGGACAAGTTGAGGATACAAAGAGATACAAACCTTTGGCATGTATAGATCTGTTATATCACCATATTTCTCAAAATAGCTGCAATAAAAAAACACGACATGGTCAGACTTACACTTCCAAATGGTCCAATGTGTCGACAAATCACTCCAGGACACACAAACAGGTCATTAAACGTGGAACTTTAAACTAATGTTCTTTGTTTTGAAAAACACGCAGGGATGCGATAAGAGAATCTTCCCAGGATGGCAGGAAGTTTGGGTACAATGAGTTCCAAGTGTCGTACAGATCAGGACACCTTGTGTTGGCACGAGGCATTGTGGCTTTGCCTTCTTGGAATGGGTGCATCTAAAACTTTCTACTGCTTTTTTATTAAAACCAATGTCAACATAGACTTCACAAAAGGAGTCAAAATGATGTTCCAGCAGCCATCCGAACAATAAAACAACAATCACTTTCTCATGCTAAGAATTGTGAATAGAGAGATGGGATACATGAAAATATTTGAGATCATTGACGCTAGACATGTAAGGGTAAGGTCTGCGTACACACACCCTCCCAGACCCTACTTTGGTGAGATCCCACCGGGTTGTTGTTGACGCTAGACATATGTGTGGGTGTTATCAACCTTTATAAGATGTAGTAACTCGAACCCAATACTCTCACTCAATAATTTGCAAGCAATAACACATGATGAATAAGTAATGAAAGGGTTGCATTCTTACATTAATAGATTGTTCATGGTGTTGAAGATCAAGACAAGGTCATCAATAAATCAGATGCACACTCATTTACCCAAGACTTGTATGGCATTCCAACATCCGCAAGGCAAAGGAAATTAAAATGCCCCGGTAATGAATTCATATTACAAGATTTCATATTTGACAATATGGAATATGTGAGCACATTCTTGCTTCTGAAAATTATAAAATTCAAACATCGGTTTGGTGGAATTGTTTGGAATCCACTCCTAACATAAGATATTTGTTAGTGGATTACTGCTATGGAATTCTAAGGATGCACGTTTTAATTTTTTAACATAAAACCATTCTTCACAGTTTTCCAATGCTTTTAAATTCTAATGTTAAATTTTGAGCATAAATATTTTTGCAAAATTATTTTTAAAAAAAATATTTCAAGAATTTTCAAATTTTAAAAATTTAAAAAAAACTCCCTCTATTTCAGGGAAATATCCTTCTTATTCCTTGGGGTAGAGGCAAGGTATGTGTACATCTCATCCTCTCAAGACCCTACTTTACAGTGAGAAAAGGATTTGTTCAGTTCCGTTTCGTTTACATAATTTTACTTTTAACACCTAAAAACTCAATACTAAAGAAGAGACATTAGTTGGCACAAATTTCTTGAATTTCTTGAGTGACTTGAATTTCATGAAATACAACAGCACTTTGAAAAAGAGACTTGAAAGGAAAGATACCATTGATCTTATTCATTTACGACAGACTGCTGAAAATAACAAATGATAAATTAGAATAATGAATGATGATAAGGAAGGTGGTGACTATGACTTGGGGCACTTGCTAGATTAGATGGATGTCTAAAGCATGAGTACCCAGGAACTTTTGGGGTACTGAGGTTATGCATGAGTATCCCCAGGTGGCAGGCACGTAACCAGCAATTAATTCTTTCATTTTATTTTTTGGGTACTCTACAATGAGTATCCCCAGGTGGCAGGCACGTAACCAGCAATTAATTCTTTCATTTTATTTTTTGGGTACTCTACAATGTGTGTGTGGCTGGGTAGGGGCACATTCTTTATAAATCTGATTTTTAAAATACTTATTTGTTTATTTGCCTCAAGGATTTCCCTACCACAACCCTGCTGAACGACTATAGATACAACCCTGACAATGATTGCTTACTGTTATCAATTATCATTTTCTCTGAAGTCTTCTTATTTTTCTCGATATCCCTCTCATGAAGGCATTGACTCATAATTGGCAGTCAGTCTAACTCAAGCTCTTCATCCAGGTATCCAGTCTCCAAGGTAGAATTCTTGGTTTGTTCTTTGTTCTCCATTCTTTTGGTTAGTGCTTAGTTTTTCCGTCTTTTGGGCTGAGTCTTGCTCTCCGGCCAACATCTCAATTATTTTCTGTTTGTTTTTTTGCTCATTAGTTGGATAGTTAAGTTTAAAGAGTTATTTTCTAACCTTATATGGATGGATAATAAGTCTAAAAACGTTCATAAACCTATAAGTTTCTTATGTTTTGAAGTGAGGAGACTGGAACAGGTAGCAGTCACACTTCCTCTGCTTCTCTGACCAGAAAATTTGCCACTCAAAAATTTTAAATTCATGGCATTCTTTGGAAATATATGGCTCTTTTGCAAGATTGGAAAGCCAGAGCATGTCAACTACACTAGTGTGTGTGTGTGTGTGAGAGAGAGAATGGCTTTGCTTCAAAATGTAAAAGACTGAAACCGCTAAAAGTCAATTGTCTGTAAAAGGTTGTAAGCATAGTCAGTGATGGTTGAATTGATACACAGAAGAGCATTTATGAAATTTATGCCTACCTCATATTCAGCCATTCAAAGTATGTTCTTGAAGGCCATTGATGGTTTAAGCAAGAAGGTTATGGAGATTTTGGTATTTGATTTGGTCTTTTATAGTATTATCATTTCCATCATCTTTGATGGAGCCAAAAATTCCTTATTTTTTGGTTTTGGGGTATGATGGGGTAGAGCAAAATGACTCTTTAAAATGTCGGTGCTTCTTTTAATAGTGAAGTAGCACTTAGTCAATGCAACTTTTGACACTCATCATGGGTCATCCATAGGGGTCAGGTAATGTACATCCAACCCCCTTACCCCACAATGGGCGGGAGAGCCTTTGAGGCACTGAGGTAATGTTATTGTTGTTTTATGGTATTCTCATTTTTGAGTACATGATAGCATGTACATGAAAAATAAATACATTTTAGCATAGAGTTACACTGGCAAACCATGAGGTGCTTGCCTTTGGCTTGCACACACCAACACACTTAAAGCCTTTTAAAATAATGTTTATTTTTTACGTTTTGCATGCTGATTTGCAATATCATATTTGCAATGGAACAATACTATGTCAAGAAGCTCAAATCTTTTTCATCTCATAATATTTTCCATGCAAATGGAAAAATATTTGATGATGGTGGTGGTGGTCAAGAAATTTTATCTCATTATCCTTCTCAAAAGATTGCGACACAAAGGGCATCCAATATAAAGCTTTAACACTGTTCTTTTATAATAGAGCTTCCCCAGTTTTAGTAAATTAAATGATACTATTATTTAATAACACCATCTTGATTCTCCAACATAGTTCATAGTTGGGATTAAGATGATGGAGGTGATGATGAAAGGTTTGTTGAAACTTAATAAAGTAGCTCGATTCAAAAGGATAAACAAATACCTTCTGAACATAGATTCTGTTACGGCTGGTGGTATCCTTGCCACAAAAATCCTGCTCACCTTCTTGGCAGGTGCCTTCATCTCCTCCTGCCAAAAATTGAGTGCTTAAATAATGCTAAAAAATACACACAAGCAGATACAGAGTACACAATAACTGTTTACCTATTCACATTACTTAGGAAAACAAAAACTTCTTTTGTGAAGTTTAAGAAGATCAAACACAAGAAAAACATACAGACATACACAAGATAAATTAACTAGTACAACCTTTGGAGTTGCAATTTTAACTTCCAGCGTTCTGTTTCCAAGTAAATGCTCCTTCGATAGGGCATTCTGCAATACAGAAACGTAGAAGAAAGTCATTACAGGGCATTGAATAAAGAATTCTAGATTGAAAAGAATCAAAAACCAAGATTAAAAGGCAAGAATGAATATACATATGTAAAACAATTGCAAACACAAGCATCACCTTAGCATCTTCAACGGTAGCAAATGTCACATATCCAAATCCACGAGAACGGCCAGTGGATCTTTCCTAAACATGAGTAATAATTGGTTGAATCAGTTATGAGCATGTCAACTACTTGTTCGTGGTTAAATGATTCATTCAATTTAACCACTTGTTCATCAAACATTTTAAGCTACTCGTGCATCAATACTTAGGCATTTGGTGCACTGATGCAAGATCTCACTTTTGACAGGATATAAACATTTCTCTCCGCCAGATAGATCTTTTCACTACCATTTTCATATAACTAAAACAAAAGAGAAGATAAACCATCAAACTGACTACAAAGACTAACCTTCATCACGATACAGTCTTCCACATCCCCGAATTCGCGCATATATTCTTGTAAGCGCTCTGTATCCACATCCCATGGGATGCCCAAAACCTTCAAAAGGCAACTCATAAATGAAAATAGCTAACATATATTCGTACACTGGAAGAAATTGCACTTACAACAAGCTTCCTCTCAGACATGGCAAAAAGGGGTGCAACAACAAATCTAAAAAGTCACTAGACTTTTACTCAAACTTTCTCTCTTCTGTTGTTCTTGCGCTCTCTCGATCCCACAACCTCCCTCTCTACAAATCAAGCGCTCACACTCGAAGACAAGGGGAAATCCTGCACACAATATACACACCTCTTTCTCACGCATAAACATTATCATCTTCATCATATACCACAAAAAACTCACCATTTTCCCGTAATTCTCAGGTGAAGCATACACATTTACCTAAAAACGTTACAGAAGAAATATAAGCGCACTCACTGACCTTCGGCAATTCAGATTAACAAACCCTAACTCGCTCTCTAACTCTATCCGACTCGCTCGACACGCTCGACTCGCACTCTTCCCTCTCCCCTGTCAGCGATTCAGTTCAAACCCTATCTGCTTCACCTATAGGATATAAGGGCACCCTTACAATGGGCGTCCTCCCTAGTCCATACTCCCTAGTCCCTACCACTTATCATTCTCCTCTTTTAAAAATTATCCTAAAATAAAAATATAGAAGCTCCATGTAGTCTCCAAAATCTTTATCTTTATATATAAAATTTGAGAATAGATACTCTAAGAGTGACAAGTGTCATGATTACTTGGCAAGTTTTTGTACACCTAGACAGAGTGATTAGGATGAGTTTTAAATGCATGAATTTCCTCCAATTTAATGATAGATATCCAAAGGGTAATTAAACGTTTGTTTAAATCTCGGCCTCAAACAAAAAAAATCATTCGATTTAATACAAAGAAACCGGGGTTGGTTGTACCAAATCAAGACGGAAGAAAAATAAGAAATATATATACAAGACAATTCCTTTCAATTCATTCCACATCCATCTCTTTTTATGTTTGAGTTTAAATATTTTTAGTTTATGATTTATAATTTGATGATTAGGCGATTTGTGCTTTACAATATTGGACGAATCATGCTTTAAATTAAAAAATGATATAGCATGTTGATGAACTTTAAGAATATATATATATATATATATATATATATATATATATATATATATATATATATACACATACACACACAGAGATATATATATCTATATACACACACACGTGATTTCTGTTTTATTTTTTATATTTTAGGATATACAGTACTGGTGATTTATTCAAAAGAAATTTTATTATTACGAGTATCGTTTAGCACTTTGATGAAATTTTATGCAATTGAGTGGAAACTAAAATTCATATATGCGACTCACAAATTTCTTAGCATAATAAAATAAATAGTATTTTTGGCATAATCTTCATTAGTGTATAAATTGTAAAGTATTAGGAAAATATTGGAACTCGTGTTTTGAGGATAAATACTATATTTTACATCTATTAATGGTGATTTATTCTATAAAAAATTATTGGAAAGAAAAAAGAAGTTGAAAAATATTGAAAATTAACGGTGCATTTGGTTCTAAGGAAAAATAATTTTCATAAAAAAATGAAGCATTGTTTTTCACATTTTCCATTGTCTCATTGGAGGAATTTTTTTTCAAACAAATAAATTTTCATTATTTGCTGGAAAAGGGAAATTTTTATATTACTCCCTTCGTTCGGATTTAATCTTCACATTTGACATTTTTTTATAAAAATTTATAAACTTTAAATCAAATTGCAGAAAAATACATTGTGTTTTGAAACAAGTGTAATATCAATAGTTTACATTTGAAACATAGTTTTAAAATATTGTTTTTTATAAAGTATATCAAAATATAAATATCGATATTAATGATCAAGATATTATAAAGGAGAATGCGAAAGGTCATATGCAAATTTTAAATTTTGACGTATGGAATAGTACACCATTGATATTTAAATAAAAAACAAAAAATGCTTTGAGACTGTTTAAAAATATTCTAGACAGCATAGTTTGTTTTTTATACACCATCCATACCATATCTACATATAATAGAGCTTCACTCTCTAAGATTTGGGGGAGGGGATGACCGGGGATGGGTGGGGGAGTTTCATGTTTTGTTTGTGAAATTAGGGTATGGTACTCGGGAAAAATGAACTTTTGTCCTGAAAAAAAACAAAGTTATTTTCTCTTTTTAAGAGAGTAATTTTCCTAAAAAAAGATTCTCATTTCTCACACCTTACGCAACCAAGCGTGTATAAGAAAGAAGAATTGAAATTTCCTGGAAAAAGTATTTTTTTCTCTCAACAAAATAACAGACTTTAAGAATTAGTATTCAAACGAATAGAGTCTTAGAAAAACCTAAGAAATATTTATAGAATCGAACACATTTTTTATGGACTTTTAAATTTAAATAAAAGTAAAAAAATGAAATAAAAATATAACTCCGGGACAAGAGTAGTATATTATTTTTTTTGAATTAGTGCATTGGAGAAGAATCATCGTTGAAATTTTAATATTTTTTAATTTAATTTTTTAAAATCATATAGTCACTATTGCAAGATTTCATTTTTTTAAATTATGGGGTAAATAGGAAGCTTATTTTTTAATCGATACCAAGAAGGAGATCAACATCAGAATAATGCGAGGATATGAATCAACTTTTTTAATCTATATGGATGCAGGAAGAAGAGTCATGTTTTTTCATCATAGAATCAGAGGATTGGTAATCCATATTGGTTTGAATTAATGTGAGGGAGAAGAATCATTGGGTTGCTAATGCCTTTTTCATTAATACTTTTTTGAATTAATGCGAGGAATAGGAATCATAAGTTAGTTAAAATTTAGTAAATAAATTTATATAATTATATTTAAAGTGTAAGTGATATACACCAAAGAAATAAAGTCGAAAGAAAGTCTACATACCCTAAATAAATTTGATATCATTTGATCAATGATTAGCGCTAAAGTTTTAACGAAGATAATTTTTAACAGTTTATGTTTCGCTATGACTATTAATAAAAGTCAAAGCCAAACATTGTGTCATTAAAAGGAGTATTATCAAATATGTTATTGAAGAACATTTAACAATAGTTTGAATTCTATAATGGTACAACGTTAGTCATTGAAGAGTTGTGAAAAATGGTTTTCAGTGCAATTTCAGTATTAGCAAACAAAGTGACTGAGAAAGTCTGCATACCCTAATGTAATGTTTGGAAACAAACATTTCATTGCACTTCTTACATTTCAATTACAGAACTTGAATTCATGAATTTCAAATGACAAAGGGGTGTATAAATAATTCTAATTGAGCTCTGTTATGAATTAGAGAAAATTGTCTAAAATCCAAATCTAAAATTTTAAAGTTCCCAAACTTTGAATTTGAGCCAAATACGAATTTGAAATCCAAATTCAACTGTCCTAGCATGTCAAATGAATTTGGTATCATTTCATTATGGATTATCTTTGAAGTTTCAATGAAGATAATTCCTAACCGTTTATATTATATTTTGCTTTAACTATTAATGAAAGTCAAAACAAATTATTGTCATTGTTAGATCATTTATTAACAATTTGATATTCACTCATAGTTAAACTTTATATTATTGTTTTGCGAGTGAAATTATAAAAGTATGATTACAAGTACTCAGAGTATTAGTTTTGGATGCCAGTGGTAGCACTTGCAACTTCACAAAAAAAAATTATAAATATGTCAAAAATTTTCAAATAGTTTTTAATTAAATAAGATTTTGACATGTTAATTTCCAAATTTATATAGTACAATTTTTATTAGCAAATCTTATATGTTATATCATTCTTTTAATTTTTAATGTCTATGTTTTATTTTATTCGATTTTTGAATGGTGATATAATAAGTAAAATTTGTAGAATAAAAAAATATTTCGTTCCACCTCGTGCATTGCACGGGTTAAAACACTAATATGAGTTATAATGTGACATTGTATATGTATAATTAATTGTACTTTTTAGTAATGTACATGATTATGATTTTCACTTTAAATATATTTTAACTCTTATTTCGAGAATAAAAAACATAAAACTCCTATGTTGGTAAATTTTCAATATTTTACTACTACTTTAGTCTTTTCCCCCACTTTTTCTACATTAGGAAAAAATGCATACTATTGTCTAGGGCTGGGTTTGGAAACCCATAAACTGCAATCCGAACCAAAACTGATCGAAACGGACTAGAAAAAAACTAAAGCCGAATGTAAAACAACCAAATCGTTATTCTTTGGTTTCCGTTTTAGTTCTTACTTTGGAAAACCGAACAGAACCAAATAAACCGAACTTTCTTAGGTACTTCACTTTATTTATAGAGTAAGTCTAAAATGACATTAGTGCTATTAGTGACATTTGCTTACACCAATTAGTGTGGAGTACCTAAGGTCCCCCGTTTGTAAAAATGATGGTTCCTACCCCTCCTAATCCTTCGTCTAAACCTCCACCTCAACCCCACCTTTGCCACCCACTAAGCCCTCCCTCTCGCCCCCTCCCTACCATGGCAGTATATATACTCCCCGGTAGTATACTGCCAGGGTAGGGAGGGTGGCGGGAGGGGTGGCTAGGGTGGGGGTCTAAGGGAAGGATTAGGAGGAGTAGGAACTGTCATTTTTATAAACGGGGCATAGTAGGTATTCCAAAACAATAGGTGTATAAATACTTGGTGTCATGGAAATATAATTAAAAATAATTAAACGCTCTCTTATTTATAAGAGTATATATAATATGTAAAAAATCATAGAAATAAAAATAAAAATAATTGACTAGTCGATTAAAGTTATTTTCTTAACTATTAATTAAACATTTTAAACCATATTATAAACTTTAAAAACTAAGAATATAAACACCAATAACTAATCCTAATAAAGAACTATGTTAACATTAAAAATTGATACGAGTAATTTACATATTTAGATAAAAAACATTTTGATGGGTTTTAGAACCCGAGACCTAGGAGACTAGGTAGAGGAGTATCGAACGAGTACTGAGTGCGTTAGGTTATAAGAGTAGAGAAAAGTATAGTAGCTTGATAGTCCAAGTGAACGTGTGTCTCCCCCTCCCAGAGGGGGTATTTATACAATACACAATTGGGCTTCCCAAACGTTAGTTTATGGCCCAACGGGCCGGGCCCATCGAGGTCAAGTTGTTCGACCAACGGCGCCAACAATAGGATTACAAGCTAGGGTGGCTACAAACGATGGATGACAATAAGGCGGCTACAACTAATCTGACAGGCAAGTGTAATAGGGTGTCCAGTCGTGGGCCCGCTGTAATGCCCCAAAAATAAGTTTATCAAAATTAATTAATTACTCGTAATAATTAATTATTTACAGAGAAGGACTCAAAAATAAGTAATTTATAAAGTCTATCAATAAATAACAAAAATTATATCATTGTGTAGTAGTGTTTGACTGTCTAGTGACAATGGTATAATCGTATTTTAATTCAGAGAAAGTTGGACCAAAAAGTGTACCCCGACTGGGACTGAAACTAGTCACAATCAGGGACTTGCTTTTGAAATCAGAAGAGATCGTCGCTCCCTCCACTAACACCGAACGAACAGAGTACACCATTCTTCCTTCTTCAGAGAGTTGTGAGTATAGAGAGCAAAGTTGTGCTGTTCAGAAAGCTTCTCGTCGTCAGAGCAAGCTGTGGTTTTCACCGGAAGTTTTGCCATTCAATCGCCAGAATCATCGTTAAGCTCCGAGGTAAGCCCGTAGCTATATCTAGTGATCAAAATGTTCGTATAGATCGTTTCTATGTTCATAAATAGTCGTTTGTTTGAGTTTTGTGTTTGACACGTTTGAAGAATCAAGAATCATAAATCTTGAAATTGTTGTTAAAACTACAAATTAATGATACCAAAATGATCTATGAACATTGGAGAATATTTCTACATAGTTTAATTGAAGTTTGGTGACTAAAAATGGTATTTCTAAAAATTGGTCCGAGGTTGAAGATGACACTGTTAAAAATTAATACGTAGAACGGTATCACGCTACTGCCCGGACGGTACCTAGGTACCGCTGGCACGGTAGCCTCCTACTACCGTGGCAATGAATGTCTCCTACCGTCGGCTGCTTCCTTGACGGTGGATGGTTACGGCGATCAATACCAAGGTACCATGACACAGTATCGAGGTATCGTACTGGGTACCGTCCAAAACCGATATTTTCCCAAAAACCTGATTTTTAAACTATTAAATTCTATTTTTGATACCAATCAATTATGATCAATATAAAAATAATTTCTGGAAATAAAAATGATATTTTGATCATCCAAGAGCCTTGTGCGATGTATGACAGTAAGCTAGGGTGTTAACACTCGACACTAGGCCACTATTTGTTATTGGATATTATGATGATTATTATTGACGTTATTTATGATCGAACTTTATTGAATAATCTAATTAAAATAATAATTTTGAATGATTGAATAATGACTAAAAATGAATATATTGATGATTGTAAAAATTATGAGTATTGTTAAGGGCATCTAGAATAACTCTAAGATATACCAATTTAAATAATTAATGTTGAGGATTTATAGAAGAACACTAAGATATACATAAGTGACCAATTCAGTAATATGAGGTTAAAATGTACTTACGGGATCCAAACCAAACTCGAGGATCACTCGTTAAAATATACTTACGGGATCACAGAAAAGATTTCCAATCCTTTGTTTTTTGTACTGTACGCTAAGACACTAATCTAACTTCACAATCAAATAGCTTGACATATGCCCAACGGGAAAAGGAAACTCTAAAGAAGTCACTAAAATTACCAAAAATAAAGTCATCAGCGTAGACTAAACACCATCTCGGATGTGACGAAGGTTTCATTCAACCATGTCCGAATGATTCAAAACCTAGAGTCGGTATGCTTTCTACAAATTTAGAAGACCAAATCACATTCTTTAAGCAATGCAATATGCATCACTGGCAAGTTTTGACATACGAAAGAGCACTACCAGAAAGTCACAAGATGGTGTAATTGTGTGGGGTAAGAGGGTGAAGACTGCTTCCACAAAGAGGAGAAGGCCCATTCTCCAAGAGGACCAAGACTAACGGCAAATTATATCGTACATCCAGCTGTACCTTCCTTTAGGTACAGCCTGGTATTTTTGTAAATTTTGCAAATTTTTTATCCAATGCCCAGAACATATATGAGAACTACTCCCTCGGTCCCTCCGTCCCGTTTTAAATCGCCTATTTTGACTTTTGGGCATATTTAAGAAAAAGAAAAAATAGAGTTGATTTTTCGAAATTGTCAGTACTTTTTAGGAGTGATAACGATGAATGAGAAAATAAAGTGGAGAAGAGTGACTTATTTTAGAGGTAGTTTAGGCATTTTACCCTTAAAAGTTTACGAAAACAACTAACAGGCAACTTATTTTGGGACGGAGAAAAAAGGCAAACAGGTAATTTAAAATGGGACGAAGGTAGTATTATATATGACAATGAGTACCAGCAGATTTGAAGAGTACCAGCACTTATGAGAATTATTATATTCTTATTCAATACAAACATGAATAAACCTAGGTTTTAAATTATCCATGCTTAGAGAGTATAAATGAGTAGGAACGAATCGAATAGAGGAAGAAGTTGATGATGGTACTGAACTTTTTAATTGTGAAAAAATTGAACAATACTTTATTTCAGAATGAACATTTTCTTATTTGAGAATGAGTATTGTTTTTTTTAAGAATGAACACTACGCTATTTATTAGTAATTCAATGTCATGGAATGACCCGAGGTCCCTACGGTGTTCCGCTCAAAAAATTGATTGTTCCTACCCCCGGTAAACCCCCCCAACTCGGCCCGACACGAACCAACCCCTCCTCACCCGTCAATTGCACCCCACAAGATGTACTTGACTTTGGAGTCAAAATTTGACTCCAAAGTCAACTACATCTTGTGGGGTGCAATTGACGGGAGAGGAGGGGTTGGTTCGGGTCGGGCCGAGTTGGGGGGGGGGGGTTACCGGGGGGTTAGAGGGGTAAGAATAATCAATTTTTCGAACGGAGCACCGTAAGGACCTCAAACGGAGCTCATGTCATAGGATGACATTAGGGGTTAATGTCACTAGAACCTTGCATGGAAATAATAGTTAGTCTTGAGTTGGTATATGGTACATCTAGATGTACCTAGAAATAGGTACATCCCGGTAGTACTCATTCTGAAATAAAGTAGTACTCGTTCTCATACAAATATAAACATTCATTTCGAAATACGTAGTACTCATTCTGGCAAAGGTAGTACCCATTTTAAAATAAAGAAGTACTCATTTTTACACATTTGTCTAATATAATTATAATAAAAGCAAGGTTCTACTACCGTAAGGACACCGTAGGAACAATCAATTTTTTGAGCGGAACACCGTAGGGACTTCGGGTCATTCCATGACATTGATTTCCAATGTCATGGGAACCGTGGTGATTATTTCCAGAAGGAAAATTAAGACAAACAAAAGACAAACACACAAAATAAGTGTGCAACAATAAAAGTGAAATGACATATAATTATGTAAGAATAGAATTTCCAACTCCCCAAATTCCCCTCTGCAAATCCAAACTTTTACATGGGGCAATGGATAAGTCTGAAACTAAGTAGCAATCCAGATAAATGACCAAATGGTTGTCTCATAGCAAACTGATACCCTCTTGAAAGTAACCCAGAGAGCCAAATCCTTTTAAAGTATAACAGCACAAACACAAACCTCTTGGTACCAAGTTGCTCTCTTTACAAGCAAAACTCTTGTATGGCCAAACTCATGAAAAGAATGAAACCGAACTGTCACTGCCCAAGAAGGTTCCTTTTCTTGGAGGTGTTCATGTATGGTCTCATGACCCATTCGGTTTGAGCTTCTTGTTGATCCACAGTTCCTAGCTGGATCTGTAAGGGGGGAGGGGGAGAATGAACACCACAATGAGTGCATGATAGAAAAGTCACACATAGCAAAACAATATGCTGTGCAGCTCTGTTCAATAATCTCCGTCAATACCCGTCACCCTGCCTAGGGGCTAAGACTTTCCTTAGCCGCATTCGTCCATCTCAAAATCAAATATGTACTTCTTTACTTTCCTTTTTTAGGATGGAATATTGGACCCTTAGCAATTCTCTCTTCGAAACAAATTTCAACGGCACTTTTCACTTTTCAACACTTTTCTTAAACTCCCTGAAGTCAAACCCCGCGAACCTAATTAGGGGACGCATGGGCCATGGAGTGCAGTACACACCTCCCCCCCCCCTCTCTCTCTCTCTCTTGGTGTGTGTGTGTGTCTGTGTTTGGAGCTATCCCCATTCATGTAAACAAAGATCCTTGTTTGGCACACCAAATGCTCAAATACAAGTTTGAAAATAAAATTACAACCTTTTAAAAGCACTATTATCAGATTGGTTTTTTTAAGAATTTCAATATTATACGGAGCAATAGTTACCTTATGAAGCTGAAGTTCAAATCGAGGGCCAACCTCTTTCAGTTCAATTGATTTGGGACCTCCCCGTTTCTCATAGATATGGTGTCTGCAATTTTCTGGCATAGTTCAGTACCCAATAAAGGCAAGAAGCTACCAACCATTATAGTTTATGCCTTGGAGATTTTCTCAAGATTGGACTTCCATTCATGATATAATGTCATACTAGATACTTCCTCCATCCAAAACTAATATTCTTGTTACGGGTTAGATGTTTGAATGAAGTCATTTCTAATTCGAACTATTTGAAAATTTGTGTACAATCGAAAATAAATTTATAATCTACAAAACAAGATCATGTATTCTACATAATTAGAGGTGACTTGACTATGTTATTTAATCAAATCATCAATGAAAAAAATATAAGAAAATAAGATACAAATTGAACTTGTGAGTGAGAATTGCATTTTGGAACGAAGTATTGGAGAAACCACTGAAAAAATGAAGCTTATATAAGGCCATATTTAGACTCTATAAATATTATCTCAATGATTTGTCAATACATGTTGACTACTCGGCTTAAACCCCACACAGAAAATGAAAGCTATATTTCTTTCATATGATATTTTATTGTTCTTCTAAGAAATATTCTTTAACCATACCACTCACACTACATATTCATCATGTGTCATGGTAATGGATCTAATATTGGTTTTATTTAGACCTTGCAAAAAATAACCCAATCTCTTTTCGACCCAATGCCCGACCGAAAAACATTTTTTGGAACAAATATTTTGTTAATTGAACCTAAAGAGCATCAAACACAAAAATAACCTGCTAAAATGAGTCCAACCAAACCGAACCTGAATCCTACCAGGTTGATCCACTGAGGCAAGGTTTTTTCAAAATCAAGTACTCAATTAAAGTGATAAAAATCATGTTATAATAGTAATCCCTCTGTCCCAGAAATAACTTTACGTTGCAATTTACAATGCTAGAATTAAATTTTTTCCAATTCAATTTTTTTCCATCATCTCTGTTGGAGCCAAAGATTCACTGTTTTTTTGGCTTTGGGGTATGATGGAATAAAGCAAAATGGCTCTATGTGCTTCTTTCAATAGTGAAGTAGCAAATAGTCAATGTTCTTTTGACACACATCATGGGTCATCTGAAAAAAGTCGCTCTATGTTCTAAACATAGGATCAGGCTGCGTACATCCAACCCCCCTTACCCCGCAATGGGCGGGAGCCTTTGAGGCACTGGTGTAATGTTGTTGTCCATTTATTTCAAAATTGGTGTAAAAATAAAATAGAATTTATATATTAAAAAATTACAAAATATCTACTCCCTCTGTATTGCATTATTTGTCCCTTTTTTGGTCTACCATGTTTTATTGAAACTATTTTTTTATGGAATTCATCTACAAATTGGTGCAAAATTTAAAAAAAACATATATACTTAAAACCAACATCTGAATGAGACAAATAGTGGGACAGAGGATTATAAAACAAGAGGTGACATGATTACATTATTTTGACATATGAATAGTAAACGTAAAGACCTTTTTAAGACGGAAGGAGTACTGTTTTCCTTTTACTCCTTTTATGATATAAATGTACCTTTTCTGACAAGTTTTTATTGATATTATATTGTTATTTTACTTTTTTTTAAAAAAATTATACATATCTAATTTTTTTTGTTGTATTTATAATATCACAGTATATAAGTATATAACTAAAAATTAATCAAGAATGCAAAAATTTTGTACTTCCACTGTCCCAAAAAAATCCTTAGGTCCCGTTTGGTACACGGATTTCAAACTATGGAATTGGAATTGAAGTTCTCAATTCCAATTTTTGTGTTTGGTAGCACAAAAATTATGTGGATTTGGAATTGATAGTGCAAAAAATGAATTGGAATTGGTGAATTCAATTATATAGAATTGAATCCCATGGAATTTCAATTCCAATTCAATTCCAATTTCATCAATTCCATATACCAAACGGACCCTTACACTTTGTCTTTTTTTGGGTCAAACTCTTACACAATTTGACCACAAATTGTGGAAAAAGTATATTAATTATAATGTATATTTGTTATCATCGGATTCATTTTAAGATGTAGTTTTAATATATCAAATTTTTATAAGATTTACTTACGTAAAATTATATTTATTAATCGTAGTGTGTAGCATGTTGACCAAAAAAGTCAAATTGTAAAAAATTTGGGACAAAGGGAGTAATAGCTTTGGTTGACACATTTCACTATTTTAATTACATTTTATGCAAAATAAAAATGTTAGAATACATTTAAATGTTCTAAAAGAAACTTCATAATCCATTGGGTCAACCCAAACCCAATGAAATTGGACCACGAACATGCATTTTCCAACCCAAACCCAAATTGACCCAAACCTGAAGTACACCAATCCCGAAAATATTGAACCAGACACAACCAACCTGTTTGTCAGCCCTACTTCTATTAACTAGGGCAGCAAGCATTAAAGGCCTATATTAAGTTTAACAAGCCACTATCTGAAATGCAGTCTGAGACATTTCAGAATATATACCAAAACCCAATGGCTAATAAAATTAAGAAAGTATATAACACACCTGAATGAGATAAAATCAGACTGATTAGCAAATGTGATAATACGTTTCGTGTCGGGCTTTGGAACTGGAAACAGATGCTTTAGAATATTTACAGTTCTTTCACCAAGCTACAACAATCAAAGATAGATGCAATCACATAAAGGGAAAAACAATCTACATAAAAGGAGCAAACTGAACAGTGTTAAAGTGTCAAGAGTTTCAGCATAAATGAAGAAAAAAGAAAATATGGTCAAAGATACCATTTTGTTTTTTTGCATTGGTAGCTTGGATTGATGCTAGACAAGCCTTAAAGTAGTTCAAATTCTAGAATTCATCTTTCAACTAGTGTGTTTTAATATTTTGGTCCTTAACATTTATTTCTTTGTTATAAGTCTTTGATTTTTTTAAACTGCTTCCCATTTGTGGAATCTAACTAAGTTGTTGACTTCCAAAAATGATTTGGGTGTGTTTACTATATGAAAAACTGGAAAATAAAAAATGAATCGTATCCCCTCTGTGCCATAAAAAGGGTCATATTTCTTACATGTACAACTTTTTATTTTTGGTAAGGTACAACTCATAGAAATCATCAAATATAATTTTAACTTTTTTGGCATATATTTTTTTATTAAATCATTTGATATAATGCAAGTTAACATTTGACACTTTTTATGAGACAATCTCTTTTTATAGGACTGAGGGAGCATGTATATTTTACAAACATTTCTCGAAAAAGGAAAATGGGAGACTGTTTCCCTTGAATTTTCAATCAATGATCATTGTTATTGACTTCTAAATGTTGGAGAGGAAGAAAATGCGCTGCTAGGTGAGCTGGGCAATCTGAGAGTCTTAGAAATTTCATGTAATGTCAACACATTGGAAGGAAGAAGTTGGTGGAAGCAGATAGCAAGATGAAAGGAAGAAGAGTTTTTGGTTCAGACGAGATCCCAAAGCATAGTCACCTAAATCGCGGTACGTTCCGGTTCGGGTACAAAATTCACTAGAGATGACGAATTCGGTACGAATGGGGGTAGGCTCGTTTCGGTACGAAGCGATACGGTGTACCATGTATTCGGTTCGGTGTACCAAAAGTCAAAACATAAGTTAAAAAACTTCTGAATATCAATAGATAACTGTAAAAAAAAGGTTAGCAGAAAAAATATGGTAAAAAGAAATTAGAAGCAAGTTAAGCCCAATAAAAATTTGAGCCCAAAAGAGAAAAGAGAAGGTATTGTGCTTTTTATTAAAAGCAGTAGTAGACAGTGGCTTCCGTCAAAATAGGGTTGCTTTGTTTCTTTTCCTGAAATTGTTTCCGTTGATCGCCATCTCCGCCGCCAATCCGGACGATCTCTGTTCCTGATCTCTCTCGCGATCTGAATCGCAGCGATAGTAAGATTGAATCGGTAACCCTAGCTTCAACTGCGGAACTGTACAGATCCGGATTGTGTTTTGGTACGCCGTACGGCCGACATTCGGATCGCAAGCGAATTGTGATTGGGTATGTCATGTACCAATACGGAAGACGCAGCTGTAGCAGCAAATTCTATGACTATGTCCCAGAGTTTTGAAACATTGTGGCAATGATGGGTTGGTGTGGATCACCAAGTTGTTAAATGCTATTTGCAAGACAGCTAAAATGCCTAAAGAATGGAGGGAGAGCAAGATGGTCCTTTTGTATAAGGGCAAGGGCAATATACAGAACTGCAACTATAGAGGCATCGAATTACTCTATCACATATTCACATCATGAAGGCTTGGGAGTGAGTCATAGAGACGAGGTTGAGGAAAGAGGTGAGCATTATCAAAACTCAATTTGGATTCATGCCAGGTCAGTCAACCATTGAGGTCATTCATCCCCAATGAGGCTGATGGAGCTGTAAATAGATAGGATCTCCACATGGTGTTGATAAACTTGGAGGAGGCATATGACGAGTCTCTAAGGAAATCATATGGAGATGCATCGAGTACAGTGGGTGCCAATTGCCCCCATTTGAGTGTTAAGGACATGCATCATGGAATTCATGGGACAAGGACCACGGTCACTCGGATCACTTCCGGATTGAGATGAGACTACATCAGAGGTCTACCCTTAGTCTCTTGTTGTTTGCCTTAACGGTGGATGTTTTGACGAGACATATTCAAAGGGGCATACCTCGGTGCATGCTTTATGTGGACAACAGTGTTCTGATTGATGAGACTCACGAGGGACATAATGGTTTGTTGGCTGGAGGTGTGGAGACAAGCACAGGAGCCTAGAGGTTTCAGACTAGCAAGAATAATATTTTCAATGATTTGACAAGTGAGTCAAAAGTGGAAATACGGTTGGGATTGGCTTTTATGCCTTTGCATGATTAGGGGCCTATTTTTTGCCTTAATTTTAACTGGAGTCCAGTTTTTATAGTCTGCTAACTAAAATTTGTACTTTGGTAACTAGGGTATGGAATCTAGAGATTAGATTCTGAAAACTGGTAACTGGCACCTAGATTCAATATACTATAAATCTAAACAAAATAATAACTAGAAACTGATAAGTGGAACCTGGTAACTGGAATCTAGTAACTCAAACTGGCATAGAGTCTGGATAGCTAGAATAAAAAGTTGAAAAGGGCAATGCCTTAGCTGCTTATGCTGTTCTCTATAGCTCCAAGATTACTGTAAGCCTTGTGTTACACAATAAATAAGGAAGATCATGATTGAGGTAAATGGGTTTGAACTGGGAATTTGGAAGGATATATTTATACTAGAATAATGTATTTTTTGCTAGGGTGGGGCTTCGAACTCTTGTGGCGGATTGAAAAGGGGCAAGGCGACCAATTAAGCTTCTGAGTAATTGAATTACTAACAAATATTTTATTTTGGAGTAAATTACATAATTGGTCTTTTATAACAGGGGGGTTTCCCTATTTAGTCCCCTATTATCATATATTACCCCAGTGGTCCTTCTTTTATGGGTAGAGGTGGCAATCGGATCAACCGGATCGGTTTCGGGTTGGATTTTTTCGGTTCGGATATCTTTTGGTTATATGTTATAATCGGTTCGGTTCGATTCGGATCGGTTAAATTTCGGTTCGGATTTGATTTCGGTTCTATACATTTTTCGGTTCGGTTTGGTTTCGAGTCGGTTTAGATACGGTTCGGTTATAAATCGGTTCGGATAGATTTCGGTTCGGATACAATTTGAGTCGGATATATTTCGGTTTCGGGTCTAGTTTGGTTCAGATATATTTCGGTTTCGGATCAAATATATTTTGGATATATATTATTTTCTAATTTTCCCCTTTTGACTTTTTAGTCATATTTTACAAATTTGGACTACAAATTATGAAAACATATATATTTAATTATGATATAAATTTAATATAATTAAATTGATTTTAAAATTTAGTTTTGAAATATAAAAATTTTCTCACATCTACTAATATACTTATGTATATAAATGAAAGGATAAAAGATAAATTCAAATAGTCTTATGTTCCATTTGAAAAGAATTTGGTAAAAATTGAGGTAAATCACTATTTAAAAATTACGGAAATTTTATTTGTTTGTGCGTTATCATTTATATGTACTCCCTCCGTCCTAAAACTTTCTTCCCACTTCCCCTTTTTCTCCGTCCTAAAACTACCTTCCCATTAGAAAAAAAAGATGACAAATGACATTAATACCCTAATGTATTTACACCAATTATCTTCTAACTATATTTTGAATGATTGCAAAAAAAAATTCAAAAAATCTTTTTTAAGGAGGGTTAAATTTGAAGTCAAAGCCAAAAATTAAAAATGGGGAAAAGTCAAACTGGGAAGAAAGAATTAGGACGGAGGGAGTATAACTTATCTTTAATTTCTACATATAATAAATTTAAAGCATAAAAATTTGTACTTTTTTTCAAGAAGATAATCCATTTTATGAGGGAATGAGCAAGTAATGTAACTAGTTCAAATGGTAAAATAAAAGTAAAAATTTAAAAATATAATATGCTTATTGAAAGGTAAACATAGTTTTGAATTTATCGATTTTAGTTCTAATCGAGTTCGGATATTATCGGTTTTAGATCTAATCGGTTTCGGATTTTATCGGTTTCGGGTATTATCGGGTCCGGATCTAATCGGTTTCGGGTTTAATCAGTTCAGATATTATCGGTTTCGGATCTAATCGGTTTCGGATTTAAATCGGATATGAATTATTTAGTTCGGTTTCGGTTCGGTTCGGATCATTTCGGGTTTTCGGTTATAGATCGGATCTTCATTTTTCGGATCATTCCGGTTTCGGTTTCGGATATTTCGGTTCGGGTAATCGGTTCCGGTTCTGTTTTGCCAGGTCTATTTATGGGTATCTTTCCATAAATAGTCCTTTTTTTTATCTTCTATCATGTTGGTGTTAATTTGAGGGCTAAAAATGTAATTTCGCAATGATAATATATCTTTTTTTGTCATACACAATTCCAAAGGCTGTTCCATTTCCGTCGTTTGTGAATTACAGTCGCTTTCTACTACAACCATTGTCTACAAATGTGGTCTTTCGTCGGAATCCTAGCCCACAATCATAGTCATTATTTTTGTGTTATCCGCTTAACCAATATCAAAACACGTCACTGGATATAATGTTGATGTCAAATTATACTTTTAGCCTTTAAATTAATACCAACATGGCGGAAGATCAAAAAAAGGACCACTTGTGGAAAGGCACCCTTAAAAAAAGGACTACGGAGGTAATATTTAATAATAGAGGACTAAATATGGAAACCCCCTTGTTATAAAGGACCAATTATGGAATTTACTCTTTATTTTGTGATGGAAAATGTATGAAAATGGTAATGAAAAATGAAAGACATGTTCTCTAGTTTTATTTTTGGAGAACATAGCTCACAAAAGTAAAATGAAAACAAAAAATTGGATAATGTTTGCAAAAAATTTACTCCATGTGTCCTAAAACAAGGTTTCACATTAGTATTCACCGGGTCAAATCATATTATCTTTCCATGCATATATTTTCGTTGATTATTTGATAAAATAAAACAGTCTAAGTCACATATTGTTTTTCTTAACTATTAACTCTATTACAATATATTAAATGTCCATACATACTTACTCAACCTACTCAAGCCCAAAGAGTCAATGCCGAGGTTCAAACCTACTTACTCGGAGAGCCACAGTTACTATGCCCCTCGACCACAAGGTTTTTCATAGTTACGTATTGTTTTGTAGAACCTGTGTTGTAATTTTAATTTTATAAATTTTATTTTATTTTTACACCGATTTTCTAATAAATGGAATTAAGAATAACTTCAACCGATCATCGTAAACCGAATCAAGCACCTAATTTTGGGATAGAAGATGTAGTATTTAATGCTTGAGTTGGGGACCTTTGGGAAATAAACGCTTTACCTTTTCTAGGTAGGAATAAGGTATGTGTAAACCACCACGCACACACTTTGTGGGACTTTACTAGGTAGGTTGTTGTCGGTGAACAATTTAGTCCAAGATGCACGATACTACCTCTGTCCCAAAAAAGGTACTTTGATTTCTTCTTCGTCCTTTGCAAAATAAGATTCATGATTCGCTTTAGGAAAAGACTTGTGTTATTCGTAGTATTTCTCTAACCTTTGCATAAATCTCAAATTCTCAACCACACAAGTTCAACTTCTAGTTCTTAATAAACAGAAATGTAAAACCCATAATCTTATTTGCTGCTGAACCATGGAAGGAGTGTCAAAATATAATTGGATGAAACATTATAAAAAAATGGACTATAGGTAAAGAAGTTCATGAACGTTAAAGATGAGAAAAATCAAAGCCAAGAAGCAAAAGTAGAAATGCATTATAATTGAAGGACTTAAGGTGAAGCTTACTTTTAAACTCATTACCTTAGTAGAGAAGTTGTCAAATATCAGATGAGGGTAAGCCTCAGGCATTGTTCCCATAGCCTTTTTGTCCTTAATATCATGTCTTGTTACCTACATCCAAGTAAAACATCAAAGCGACTTTTACACATAGCTGATCTTCACCACTTCAGAAAAAAATAAGAGTACGAGTTCAAAAATGGTTTCAAGACTAAGACAACTCACCACATTGAGTAATCTAAAGTGGGCAGTTGGACCGAAAGGTAAATGACTGATGATAATTCCATCAGGAACTCCTCGAAACTCATGAACTAAAACCACATCCGTAAAGTCATGACTACGGCAAGTTTCAATGATTTCCGGTATTCCCTGCATGAAGAACAAAGTTAACAAGGTATGTCTCCTGGGATAATCTATTTGAGGTCGGCCTATAATTAGTTCTATAATAGAAAAATGAAAGTGAGTAAATCATTGACATAGAGAATAACACAAATAGAGAAGAACTTCAGTCATGCAAAAACAAATATATTTATCAAATGTATACAGTACATATACCCTACCGAAAGATAGAATAAGAGTACACAGCACGAACAAAGCCCATCCATAAGTATTAATTTCATATAAAAGTTAACTACACCATGAATTTCAGCTTGACCCTATATTAATAATGATGAAAACTGAAGTATTCAAATTTAAGTTCAAGGAGCTTCCCTCTTTAATGTAATCTACAACTGAACAAGAAAATACAGTACATGTGAGAAATATAACTGAAAGGTCCACCAACCTGACTGCCACGATTCATTCGTATCGCATTAGGGAATACAATCTTTAATTCCTATCATAAGGACCAGAGATAGTAGATAAGTCATAGAATGCAAATAATTGCTCTGAATGGATAATGGCATGAGTGCATGATGATGCCCCAAAAAAGAAGAGAATGAACTTGGACTATGCTTTATTCAAGAAAAAGAATGGACAAACATCAGAAAGGAAGAACCTTGACAAATCGAGTTAGAGGATCACTTGGGTTGAGAGAAGTAGTAATCAAAATTTTGGGATCCTTTTCGGCAGCATGTGCATATTCATCGTCAATAGTAGACCTAGGCACTACATGCCAAATTGTAAATGATAATAGAAAGCATTAACTCATATTCAAATTCATATGACTGGATCATAGATAGCTACATTGAAGTTAGCACATCAACTCTTCCAATCCAACCCAAAACCTAACCTCAAATGAAATTTTATCGAATTTCAATCCTTCAATTTGAATTCCAAGTTTCCAACGCACAACACTCATAATCTCAACTCAAAGAAATAAATCATTTCCATTTTTTTACATTACAAGCATGCCAAAAAAAACCTCTTGTAGCTTTCAGTTTAATAAGCAGAAAAGTCATTTTTGCTTTGAGCCGAAAACCAGTTTCAAATACATGAAACCTGTGAAACATACCAGCTGTGTGTTCATCTTCAAGGTCAATTTGTTGACGAAGAGCTGCTTCTTCGTTTCTGAGTTCAGTTGGGATTGGCTTTCCCTCTGCCCACCAAAAGAAACCATTGAGGATGTACTCACACACACACACACATAATAGTAATAATAACGGTAATAGTAGTAGTAGTAAAAAAATAATTATAATTATAATAAATCAAAATAATATGCTACAACTTTTAGCTCTTGTGAGAATTTTGAAATATAGTAATGAAATAATCGAACCGGACCTTCAAGAGCTTCTCTAATTTTGCGTTTCTTCTCATAAAGCAAACGATCTTTTCCTTCCAGACTCTTCCTGTAAAGGTACTCTCTCCTCAACCTTATGTTCCTCCTCAACATATTCAAGATGTTTGTGCGAGAGACAAAGCGAACCTAGTAAATGAAAACTATGGCCAAGTCTGAAAATGTGGGACTGCAGTCTACGGCTTAAATCAGAACTAATTTTTTAAAAAAATAATAATTACATCTTTGCATATAAGTGAAAATGTGGGAGCACAATCTTGTTGGCTATTAACATGGTCAAACCATAACTTATTTCCTTACGTATTTTTGGTAATCATTTGATCCAATAACATAGTTAAGTCATCGCTTATTTTTTAGAGCTTCGGATGTAGTATTTACTTTACACACACACACTCACACACACACACACACACACACACATATATATATATATATTTAAATTTTGTACCAATATTATAAAAATTTTGTACCAATATTTCAATAATTGAAATGAAAAAATAACTTCAAGCATGCATCATAAACAGAAATGAGATTGGTATAATTGAACAGAGGGGTTAAAACACAACAAATTAATGCTTATATAATTGATATATTGAGATAGCCATTCAAAAACGTTAATGTATATGTTTAAGCGCGTTTGTGAGCGGATCAAGAAAAAAATTGAACGATGTCAAATCTTTCTAAACAATTGGTCTCCAAGGAATTGAATATGCATCTTTTGCAAAAACAAATACAATGTATCATTTTAAAAGAATCCTTTTTCATCAAAGAAACCCAAATTTATATGTATGCTGCAAAAGACGTCTCCAACATGTTAAATGTGACAACTTGAGTTATATCAAATTATAATCTTGCAAATTACAAATTAGAAAGTATACTTTATATAAATAGATATTTTTAAGGAAAAAAACACGATAAGATATTAATCAGCGCATATGAACTCCAAATCATTAAGCTAGATGCCTAACAAATTCTGTAATTGTAAAAAAGCGATGCAAAAATAAATAAATAAATAAATCCAGATTTCCAACTTTCAATCAAACATGTTTTAAACATAACACAGAAACATAAACAGAAACTTCATATATAAGTTGATAAACAATAACTGTTAGTCTGGTTTTTTCAACTTATTATAAGTTCAGCATATAACGTAGTTGAGCTATATAAATTTATATAATTCTTGCAAAAGCACAAGACTTTACACATATTACACTATTTTTTAATCAAAGACACATTTACACTAATTTGCAATATACTCCGTACTTCGGAATAAAACCATAAAAAAAGCGGAAAATAAAAAGAGGTTTCAATCAAACTTGAAGAAATTAGGGTTTGAAGTTCTAGCAAAACTAAAAAAAATTGACAAGTCCAGTTACAGAGATTACAAGGATACAAAAATAAAACTGCGAAATCATATAACCATTTTAAACGAAACAATTAAATACAATTAGGGTTTAAGCTATTGAAATTTAACAGTTGAAACCAAACTTACAGATAGAGAGAGTAGAATGTGTGCGCTATAAGACGCAAACAGAGAAGGAATGAAGGAGATGACTTGGTCGATAGAGTTAGGCGCAATGCTGCTAGAGTCTGCTAGGTTAGGTCTCCAAGATACTCTCTCCCTTTATTCAAAGTAATTCAACCCGTTCATAAAAAAACAAAAAAATTGATATCTAGTTGATCTCTATTTTGAAATAATGTTTATCAGGTATCTCTGGTCCTTTAATACGGAGTATAAAATTTGAGACTACGTTTGCTAGAAAGTCCTTAAGTGTCAAGTTTATGTGGGCAATATTAAGGTGAGATAGTAAGTCTTTATTGGTTGTTTATGTGGCAAATTTTATTAATGATGAATTGACCTTTCTTTTAATTTTAAAATAAAAATTTAATAATGATTTCAAATTTTGGAAAAATTTCACGTAAAAAGATTTAGGACAAATAAAAAATTTATTACTTCGTGACATTAGTTGAGTATTTATATTTTTTATTTTTAAAAAGCAACTCATTTATTTATTTGTTATGATGTGATAAAACTAATTATGTTATAAAATCAAATTTGTGAAAGATATATTTGAGACTCTGTTTGCTAGAAAGTCGCCAAGTGTCAAGCTATGTGGACTATATTAAGGTGAGATGACAAGCCTTTATTGGTTGCTTATGTGGCAAATTTTATGAATGATGAATTGACCTATCTTTTTATTTTAAAATACTCCGTAGAAATTTAATAATGATTTCAAATTTTAGAAAAAATTTACATAAAAAGATTTAAGACAAATAAATAATTCATTACTTCGTGACATTAGTTGAGTATTTATATTTTTTATTTTTAAAAAGCAATTCATTTATTTATTTGTTATGCTGTGATAAAATTAATTATGTTATAAAATCAAATTTGTGAAAGATAAATATAATATTGTCCGAAATAAAATTATTAAAGGAAAACAATTATATAAAATATAATTTTATGATAAAACTTATTATGATGTAGCAAAAAATTAGTGAATATATAAAACTGGTATTATCACTGACCATTTCTAGACTAGCATTTTTTATGAATCAAATTTTTAACTAACTGCATACACAAAAAACAAAATTTTGATAATGATATATTTTCGTTTAAAAGTATTCTTATTGGAAAGGAACAAATATGTTTATAATTGATATCTCTATCAACTGTTGATCATTCTTCGCCACTCGCAACCATTGTCACTGCCAACCACTCCCGTTGTCAGTCACCCTTGCTTATCACTAATTAAATCTTGAATTTAAATCTCTCTAAATAAAATCATTTCAGATTATAAAATTCATATAATTTCTCTGAGTTTTCATCCAAAATTCACCAAATTGGCCCTAAGTAATTAATAAGATATTTCTTCACTTCTAAATAAATTTCATATTTTTTATGATATATTTAAATCGAAGCAAGCAGTTGGATTATATTTATTAAAATATTCATGTAAGTTAATAAACAAAAAACTTATTTTAAAACTACAATGAAACTTTATAAAACATGAGAATATTAGACAATAAATTATTAAAGCAGGTAAAATATATTAGATATTATTTCGTAATTTGATTATATTAATTTCATGGTTTAATGTATTTACTAAAAAAATTATGGCTAATAGTTCTTAAATGATTTATGATTTAATTTGCAAATATATTGTTTTATTATTATTTATTATGATATTTTTAAGGGTTAAATATATTTTTAGTCCCTTAAAAATAGGTGAGTTTTGTTTTTGGTCCCTGAAATATAATTTTTTTAAGTCATCATTACCAAAAATTTTATTTTGATACTGATCTTTATATGTAATAAAGACTTTTAAGTTGTTGACATAACATATTTATTTTGTACTCAATAGCTTAGTTTTAGATTTGCAATTACTTTAGACACAATTTTGATGCCAATAATTGTGTCTTTTATCAAATTGCATTTCCAATTCTCAAATTTTGATTGTAATATATTCGTAAGAAGTTTGAGAGCCGGATATATCTAATATGAATAAGTACACGATTTAGGGTTTAGAAATTACATCAGATGTAACTAGAAATACATGACGAATATGTTGAGTATAAAACAAATGTACTATTTCATCTAATTAGAAGTGCTAATTACGTTAAGGACTATTTTCAAATTAAAATATTTTGTATGGATGATTTTATCAAAAAATATTTTACAGGGACTAAAAACAAAAATTTCTTATTTTATAGGGAATAAAAACATATTTAAAACAATTTTTGTTATATTATAAAATACAAATGATTAAAACAAAATATATCATTGGGACTTATTATCTTACACTAACATTATTTATGATTTTATTATCATTGAGTACATTTAATTAAGAAATAGAGATCTTAATTTTTCATTAAAATACTTTAAATGAATATACAAACTACTCTCTTCATCTCTAAAAATATTTCATACTCCCTCCGTCCCTGAGTGTTTGTCCACTTTCATTTTTCCACATCATCCAATGTACTTCTTTAATCCATTTTATCTTGTAATTTGTATATTAAAAAATTATAAAAATTATATATTAATAATCTATATGTTAAGACGAATCAAACAAGATCACACATGACTATTTTTTGGCTTACACATTGGGAGAATTTGATGAGTCAAAGTACTTAGATGAACCGTTCCAAAAGTCAAAAGTGGACAAACACTCAGAGACGGACCAAGTATTTCTTTATGTCATGATTAAGGGAAGTTAGTTTTATTCTATTTATTTAAATATTGATGTAAAATAACAAATACTTCTTAATCCCTATATTAAACTTCTATATATTAAGATATGACTCAATTATTTTTTTAAATGATCAAGTGTTTAAACCAAATTACATAGGAGGAATATTTAATTTGACTTTTGTACTTTATCTTGCTAATTTGACCTATTATTTTAATTAAAGAAAGCTTACATTATAAGGTGACTAGTTGTCTACCCCGTGCTTCGCACGGGCTGGGGATGTATACACGTGTTTGTTGAATGCAAATTAGTTACTGCATGTTATGCCCCTAGATGTCAATTATCACCATTTTGTTCAGGTAGTTTAAAAAAATAAAGAATAGTAAAGTTTATAAATGCCAAAAAAATTAAAAATATAAAAGAGGACTAAATTAAAGCCCCTATAAAAATAGGAGTGTAACTCTTAGGAGTTATGACCAAAACCGGGTTAGGGGAAGAAACGGGAAAAAAACTTTTCCCTAATCAATAAGTCAAATATTGTACCATGACAAAGTCTCCTAATAGTCTTGGTCCTATTAAAAAAACTACCTAAACTAAAGAACAAAATAAAACTAAAATCCTTCTTGAATTCAATAAACTTGACCTATTTTTACAAAAAAAAATGCCCTACCCAATTGGGCACTAAAGAAACCAGCATCAAAGCAAACCAAGCTAGTTGTCATCACCATTAGTCAAGATCGAGATCTGCCTTTGCCATAGCCATAACTAAAACACATGAATACGCCTAATTCTAGAAACCCTGAATAGAATAAACCAGAGAGAGTAAGTCTCCCACAAAAATATCTTCCTTAGCATACTTTAAAAGTATTAGTATTTTCGTATTATATAATGCATAGTAAATTTGAACACAATAATGAATAAAAATTAAGTGTTGAAATCATTTATATCAGAAAACAATGGCGGTATTACTCTTGCCCTGAGCAGATAAAAAACATAAGGCTCCATTTGGTACACGGAATTTCAATTTCATTTCAATTCTAATTCCATCAATTCCATATACCAAACGGACTTACAGGTCCCTTTGGTACATAGAATTGATGGAATTGGAATTGAATTGATTTACAGAGCATAGGGTAATTACACAAATACTCTCTTGCTCTCCCACAAAATCAACTCTGTAAATTTGTTATCACATTTTTAACCTGTGACTATATTTCAACTTAAACATACTAAAATTAAATTTTAAAGCCTTAAAATCATTTATGTAAGAACACTGAGGGTAATGTTGTTTTACTGAAAACGGGGGAAAAGAGAGTATACCCTAGTAGTTACACAAATAGAAAAGGATGCATTGCATTAGAAATATATTATAGCTTTGAACACCTATACTCACAAAACGCAGTGCATATTTAAAATACATTCAGTTTCTCCCCCATGACGTAAAAACTTATGAATGCCAATCTGCCCTATTGTTTTGTCTCCTCAGAAAAACAACTAAAGTTCGTACCGACATTTTCATCCTCAACACCGTCCTCGAGATAGAACATGTGCATTTAGCCTAACGATTAAAAAAAGCACACAAACCTGAAGAACATCTAGGAAATACGTTTCAACTAATTCTGTACACAAATAAAAACATTTATTTTAAATATGAATATTTTAAAGTGAAATTGAGGATTGAAAAAACCTCAGATATATGGTTTTATGAATTGATGGGATAAAAATAAAGCTGGTGATGTTGGCAAGAAGTGGAGACGCAAAGGTTTTTGATGGGTGTCATCGTTCGTCTCCGAAAAGAGCAGAGAACATATTGAACCTTTGGTTAAGGAATTAGAAAATACCTTTTTTTGGATGGGCACCGAAGGTTGATGCCACCTCTCTGGAACTGCAATTGTAGTGTCTAATGCCATCTCAGGTCGCCATTGAGCGATGTTACCAATGTGAATCAACTGTGAGATGAAAAAGCATTAACCAATACGATTTAGAAGCCTAAAAGTTAAAGAATGATTCTCATACACCCATATATAAATTTTCTTCTTTTTCCAAAGTGCATTGTTTAATCTACACCATTTCCTTTGATTTTTTCCTCCATTTGAATAGAAAAAAATCCATTCTTTAGAGCCTTATGTTACATAAGAGGTTCAAAAGCAAGTGTAATACACAAAATTGACCGAGAGTGTATAGATGATGTACATGTGTATGTTTCATGCCCGGTAATGCTTGAGTTTTTAGAGAGGAAAAACTCCATCGTACATGTTAGTATATTAGTTATAGAAATTGAAAGAAATTATTTGCAACAAATCAACACAGTGCATTAAACTTGTATGGCCAACGTAGTTCAAGAAATTGTATGTACCTCCTGTGATTGTTGCTTCTGGTTGATGATGCATCTGAAAATAAAAGTATATATTTTGAAAATGCACTGATACGAAGATAGTTGCTTTCAAAATTTATAACTGAATTCATCCCACAATGTATATCGCCTAATCATTCGTGTTAATTAGGTACGGAGTATAACATATCTTAAAAAGATCCTGAAAGTATAATGTTCAAAATACAAATATCATATGAATGCCTTTTTCTTTTAGATTTGACATGGAAAATTTCAGCATTCAAAATCAAATCTCAAATTCATAAAATCATCATGATCATAATCAAAATGCCTGACCATCCAAACAGTGGATAGTATACCTTATTATTAGTATAAAGATACAAAAAAACCCAAAAAATTGAATTCGAGAAATAGAATAAAGAGAAGAAATTAAGGATTCGGATATTACCAGGAGTGCTACGGCGGATGGAGTGCTGCGGAAGTTGGGATCTGAGAAGGCAATCTAGCTATGGATTTTTGAAGTCCTGCGGTGGATGGGATCTTGGAAGGCGATTGGAGTTCATGCAGTGTTGGTCGCAATTTACAACCCTAATCTCGATCGCCTAAGAGACGATGAAAGAAAAAAGGAGTATGACACCTCAGCAAATAACGTCCTACATGGACTGGCACTTCTTAAAAAAACATCGTGTGGCCTGACACGTGGCAGCCCCACAATTAAAACGCAAGCAAAATGAAGAAAATATTATTCAAAATGCAGTTTTTCAAAAAAATAGAACTAATATTTCACAAAAACAACAAATGAAGCACAACTTTCAGTATCAACATGAACATAAATTCACAAACTCATCATCATATTAAGCCTCAAATTCTTAAACATTCAGCACATACCGTTGTGTAAATAATACATTATTTAATAACATGAGTTCAAAAACAAAACAAACTCAATCCTTAATATAAACAAATGCCTTTTATTAAGCTCACATCTTAGACACCACACCACGTGTTCTAAAGATTTACATACCTTACCTGATTTCTAAAAATAAAATTTACTTGGGTCTTCATTGGGATTCAAACATAGCAATTGCACCTCAATCAAATGCTAGGCCTCAAGCTTCAAGACAATCCGCAATTAGTCCAATATTATCAGTGAATTAGTGATGTCATCACAGGCATAATATTCAGTGTTTTATTTAAATTAAAAAGCTAAGCATGGATTAGGAAACAACAATTCATTGGTTAAAAAGAGACACCAAAACCTCAAGAGCTTCTTTTTATTTCCATTGTTCTATATGGGGTCCTCTTGGGTTTGTGTGGTAGGAGGTAGCTTCGCTAGCAGTCCCTGTGGAAATGTTCTCATTTGTCTATAAACATCTACTGCGATCAACCATTACAAAGGAGCAAACTTAAAAGAGAGATAGTGAATTGAGATTGTTAAATGTAGGTGTGGAGGTGTTGAAATAAATGGACGTTGTAATGATGTGGATGGTAAATACCTCTCTGTTTTGCACAGGCCCTATGATACACTACATGAGTACTTTAGTCGCAATAAAGCTTTGGGTGTATCATGTATGCTATCTTTTAAATACAAATTATTGGTGAAAATACAGAGGTGAATACCTGAAATGGCTGACCTGCTTATAAATTATACCAAAATAATCGCCGAAGGAAAGGAACCTAAAGTACATGGAAGGTGGAAGGCTAAAGTGAGCAATCAGGAGAAAAATAATAATCTGATATGTGCAATGCACCTGAAATGAAAGCAGATATAAATCTATTTTAACGAAAACATAAATAAATCTATTTTGATGAATTGCTCACAGTTGAAGCCTAAGACTGGTCATTCGTTGCAATAGAAGCACTTCTCATTGTAGGTTCCATGGAGGATATCTGAGATTTCTTGCTTACCTCTCTCTTTGCCCATCGAGAGGGGTTAAAAAGAGAGTGAAAGTTTTTTTATCCTGTTCATTATTATTATGCAAAGATCCTAAGCCTTCCCCAAATTGTTTAAATTCAAATAAATAGTCATAATCATAACATATAAACAAAACAATCCAATTTCTATAAAAATAATAGATGTGCATGTACTGGAAAAAGTGTATACATATCAGAAAGCTCATGATAACAAATTCAAGCCAATTAGACGCTATAGTGTACACTTATATTGCAGATTTTTATTGTCTTTCAAGAGCTTACCTCCAGCTCATGCTCCTCCTCCATCTTCAACAGACAACTTCGACTCAAGGAAATCTAGAGGAACAAAAGGATTATTCAAATTGTTGGCTAGGTTCAAGGGAACCCAATGCAGGTAGTATACCATACCTGATCAAGATTTTAAATCTAAAAACACATTAAACATAAAAGTCAGAATAAATTTGAAGACCAAATAAATGCAAACCAAGAAATTCAATTTTAGACAATCCTTAAAATTGAAGACGAACAGCCTGAGGCATGTACCTTTTCAGCATATTTCAAGCCAAATCTGGTTACTCCGTATTTGAAATCATGAAAAAATGAAGCTCGTGCAGTGGAGGAAGGAAGACGAACAGCCTGAGGAAGCAGACGGTCGCCGATTAAATCCTTAGATTCATCAAAGCTGTTAGAAGAATCGGGCAGGCATTACGGAGAGGAAGAAGTGTGGTGGAACTCTTGCGCTAGACGACTGTTGATGGCCGCTGGGAACTCTTGATCGCCGTTGATTGTAAACCCAAAGAGGCAAAATGGATGGGAAATAGAAGGGACGGCAGTGGATAGCAATCACCAGTACGAAGATTGTTGTATTTGTTTTATTTGATGAGTCAGCAAACAATTGTCCAAATAAGCACCAAAAATAGTCTACTTGGCTTGACACATGGCATCCCCACAATTGTTTAACTCTCCTTTATATATATATATATATAGGATATGATGATTGTGATACGATAACCTGGCATTCTCTTAGCTATGATGGAACCTCAAGCTCTTGAATTGGGGTGCATAACCTGCATAATAGCATAACCTTCTTCAGATATAAAGAAAGTTGTCATATAAAAAACCTACAAAAGCTCTTTTGAAGTTGTCTGGGATCCTGGCAAGGAGAAAGAATTGAAGAACTATGAGGGAACATAGCAATCTATATACTATGAGCAAATATATATATATATTTCAGTCTAACCCAATGAATAATGCCAAAAGTGTAATTCCTTGGACCTCCAAATAGATACAACTGGCTATATATAGTTAAAATCCCAATTCACATGGTGATGTAAAAGGACCAATCTAACTAACCACAACTGCATTTGATTCGTATATTGCTAAAAAAGAGGAACTTTCCACTGATTTAAAACAAAATAAACTATTACAAAATTTTATTGTTGTTAAAACCAAGAATGTTTTAAAAAGAACGCAGACAACTTAAAGAATATGAGGTTAAAATCTAATCTCTATGGCCCCCTATCAAACCAGCCCAATATTTATCTAATACGACAAAAAATGAAGATAAAGATGTGTTCTTGATATATATATATGCAATGGTTTCATACCATACCACACACCACACAATTGGACATTTTTCATTGGTATTATCAGGAGTTACTGGCTTCCCAATTTGAGGCCAAAGTTATGGACAATTGTGTCCTACGAAACCTTTTTTAATCAAAAAGACTAATTGATGTAATTGCAACCCATCTTTTCAGAGGGAAAAAGTTGTGTGGAGGAGGGGGGAATCAGAGATTCTCATGAGTTTCTGGTGGAAAAAAGAAAAGGCAAAGAACATAGCAATCATCATGGCTCACAGATAACCAAGGGAAAATGAATATTAATCAAAGTTTCACTTCAAGAGTGTCGGAATAACAGACCAGCAAATGGCATATATATATATATATATATATATATATATATATATATATATATATATATATATATATATATATATATATATATATATATGAAATTTAAATGGTATATAACATAAAAAAGTTAAGTTGTTTAAATTAAATATTTGATATTGTACAACAAAAAACAATTTCATTCCACCCGTGCTTGGCACGGATTAAAGTACTAGTTTTTAAAATATACTACGAGGTACCCTAAAATAATAAAAAAATAATTGAAGGGTGATTTTCCATCCTTCCGTTTGTTCCTACTACATGTCTACCTCCGTCATTTCTACACCATCACCATCATATCATCATCATCATCCATCATCCTGGTCCTTCCCTCGCCATTCTTCTTCTTCGTGCAGGTCCTTCCCCTCCTCATCTTCCTTCTCTTCTTCTTCTTTGTTCTCATCCACATCTAGCCCCCCCAGCTCCCCAAACCACACCCCCCCTTTTATTCTTCTTATTTTTCTATTATTATTATTATTATAAAACAATTATTAGTAATTTTACACCCTAAAAAAGTAATTTTACTACTGTAATGTATACAAAAAAGCACTAATAAATTATAAATAGTGCTAAATATGCAGTAATAATTATTATTATAAATAGAGTATTACCATTACTAATTATATATATTAATATAAATAATGATATTAATTATTATTATTATTAAAAGAATTTGTAGTTGTACTACTTTTTTTTTGAAAAAAACACTAATTATTATTAATTTTAATTACTCCCTCTGTTTCTTTAAATCCTTACCATTTTGACTTTACAATGTTCAATCATCTGAATTGTATAATAGCATAAGTTTAATCATTAAAGAATTATGAAAACTATCTCAAAATGATTATAGTATTGGGAAACAAGGTCATAGAGAACATTTACATGACCTAAAGCAAATGAAATATGTATCATTTTATACAAGATTATGATTATAAATAAAGTTAAGACAAAACATTATCATTCTTTTAAGTGTCTTTGAAAATCTTTATAACATCACGAAAAATGTTGAACCACAAATCTTTTGAAATACTTAAATTTGTAAAATACTTTGACATTTAAATTTTAAATGCATTGTTGAGTGTTACTTCAAAGTCCCACATCGGTGGGATAGGAAAATTGAGGAGGGATTGGAGCCTATAAATAGAGAGGGGGTATAGGCTTCCAACACACAACACAATCCTTCAATCTATATAATTGTGTATTAGATGTTAGGTTGTGAGTGTCAAATATTAGAGGTGGGTCTGTGAGTGCCACGTCAGCAGTTTGTGGGTTTCGAGTGCCACGTCATCATCCAGTCATCGCCACGTCAGCAGGTCCAGTCATCAGTGTGTCCCATCGCCAAGTCAACAAGTCCAGTCATCGTGTGCGTCCCGTTGGTGATTTTTGGAGAGAAGTTGGTTCTGACTAATTTTGACGTCTTGATTCCATTTTTGAGGCCAGTTTCCTCAAATTTGGATTGTTTGGTATTGGTTGATTGCTGCTTGAGTGAAACTATGACTACCTTGAAGTTTGAAGTTCCGTTATTTGATGGAAGAGTGGACTTCATGTTATGGCAATGCACGATTCAAGACTATTTGGTCCAGCAAGGTTTTGAATTAGCATTACAAGATGAGAAGCCAAGTGATATGAAAGAATCAGAGTGGAGTATAATCCAGAAGAAGGCTGTCAGCACAATTCTGTTGGCACTGTCCCCACAGATTAAAGTGACAGTGCTGAAAGAGACATCACCAAAGAAGCTGTGGGAAACGTTGGAGAGCAAGTTTGCGTCGAAGACACTTACTAACCGGTTGATGATGAGGATGGACTTGTACTCACTGAAGATGGAAGAGGGAGGTAGCGTAACTGATCACATCAACAAGTTTAATGAGCTAGTATCAAGGCTGTTAAATGCAGNNNNATTAAAGTGACAGTGCTGAAAGAGACATCACCAAAGAAGCTGTGGGAAACGTTGGAGAGCAAGTTTGCGTCGAAGACACTTACTAACCGGTTGATGATGAGGATGGACTTGTACTCACTGAAGATGGAAGAGGGAGGTAGCGTAACTGATCACATCAACAAGTTTAATGAGCTAGTATCAAGGCTGTTAAATGCAGGGGAAACTATCAAGGATGAAGAGCAATGGCTGCTTCTACTGGCTTCACTACCAAAATCCTTTAAGCCGTTTGTGCAGTCAATGATTGCAGGAAGGACTACACTGCGACTAGATGAGGTGACGACTGCCTTGAAGGAGAGTCAAAGGATGATGGGAGGTGAAGAGTCTTCTGGGGACAATCATTTACTAGCTGCTGTGAGTGTTGAGAAAGGGAGGAAGAAGAAAAGTGACCAACTTGGGAGAAGATCTGAGAGACATGAGCACTGTTAGGTGCTATTACTGTGAAAAGTTGGGTCACACAAAGAACGGTTGTCCAGAACTCAAGGAGGATTTGCAGACCCTAAAGGAGAAGAAGGGCAAATCAAAGGAAGCTTCTTCCGCAAATGTGATCACTTATGAAGATGATCTCTTCTGAAGATAAGAGTACTGCTGGACAAAAGATTGTGCAGGATGGGAGTATCGCTGCAGAAATCGCATATGATGTAGGACTTTGAATTAAGGGGAGATTTGTTGAGTGTTACTTCAAAGTCCCACATCGGTGGGATAGGAAAATTGAGGAGGGATTGGAGCCTATAAATAGAGAGGGGGTATAGGCTTCTAACACACAACACAATCCTTCAATCTATATAATTGTGTATTAGATGTTAGGTTGTGAGTGTCAAATATTAGAGAGGGTTTGTAATTTTTCCGTGCAAAAATTACTAGTGAGATTTTATCCCAGAGGGGGTCGTGGAGTAGGCCTTGAGGTGCTGAACCACGTTAAATATTTTGCGTGTTCTTTTTCTTTCCTTTCCATTTGTTTGCAGTAGGGGGCCTAACATGCATAATGTAAAAATTTCATTAACAAATGTTATGTGTCTTATCATTATTAATTTTAGCTTTTAGGGTTGATGTTTTATTTTGTTTGATATAGGAAAAATGATGTGTGAATAAAAATTATAAAATAAAAAAATCATTTCACCCCGTGCGTGACACGAGTCAAAATACTAGTTAACATAATATTTGAGACTCAAACATCTAAAAACTTGACTTTTAAGATATCAATGTAGCATTAATTTTTGACAAGTAAATTCCCATGTGGCCAACTTAAATGACATAATTTTGGAACAAGGTTAGGGTCAACATTTATTCGTATAGTGCTTCTTTGGTGAACCTGTCCATATCTTTTTGTGGATCTTCTCACATAATTTTTTTTACTTTTTATTTAAAAAAACAAATACTTATTTAGTAAAAAAATGCTTATATTGCTCATACATAGGTCCAACATAGAATTTGCCTTATTCGTAGTGTACTTAAATAAGACCACTCGTGAAATATATATTGTCAAATACGTAGTAGATTTTTCTAATAATATAATCATGGGAAGGTTAATAATTTATTTCAAAATATAACTTAATTTATTTCATCACTGACAACGTATGCTTAAATTTATTAAATTATTTTTAATAATTATATATTCTCTATTCATTGATAAGTTTATTCCATACACAGTGATAAATTTTTTTTATTATATAAATAATTTTATTTCATCATTTACATGTAGAATATATTTTTTTTCAATAGAGATATAATTGTTTTAATTAAATAAGAAATGTGTATCACCTTAAAATGAAACCTTTTAAACTTTCGCACAATTGGTATATGAAAAAATTAATAAGGAATTTCTTTATAAGTACAATTCTCTTAAATATATATTTATGAATGGATTTACAGTTTTATAATAAGATTGCTTTTTTAGAATCTTTAAATATTAACGTATAAAATTCAAGAAATATAACAAAATAATCTATTAAGACTCAACTTTTGTTATGAGATATTATCTCTCTACATCACAGTACCAATTTTTAAAATTTAATTTTTGAATGAAAATATTTTCATAAGGAAACATATTTTTCAAAAGCAATATTTTCTTCATCTTTATTAGTAATGCTTATTTTTGTATACTTAAATTTTCTTGATTGGAATATAATTTTGCATAAAAAAATGAATATTATAGTACAACCAGAGAATTGAAAATATTCAGTTGGACAGAAATTTTAATGTGTATAGATCAAAATGTGTTTAAAACTAATCTACATTTATATGTAATGGCTATAAGATATTAATTTTTTTTTGATGAAATTAGTTCAAATCCTGACATATCACATAAATAAATGTCCGTGTAACTTGGGAAAACATTCAACACGATATGACAATTTCAAAAGATTTTTTTTATAAATTCGAATAGAAATAAAATTTATATAAACAAAAGTTGTAAAACTAATTCATATCTTAAAATAAAATTTTAAAACATGCATCCATCTTGAAGTAGAGCCGGTTTAGGCCCGTTCCGTTCAACTTATTTTTTTATTTTTTCTTATTCTTATTAAAATCAGATCAGATCAGACTAGATTAGATCAGATCGAATCAGATCAGATCAGATCGAATCAGATCAGATCAGATCGAATCAGATCAGATCAGATCGAATCAGATCAGATCAGATCAAATCCAATCAGATCAGATCAGATCCAATCAGATCAGATCAGAACTTATTATAATCAGATCCCATCAAAAATTATTATTATTATTATTATTATTATTATTATTATATTATTATTATTATTATTATTATTATTATTATTGTTGTTGTTGTTGTTGTTGTTCTTAAAAATGAAAAAGAATAAACTTTAGAAATAGGTTAAATAGAAAACTGAGAAAGTAATCCTTAATTATTAGACGTCGAAAAAATTAGTTTTAAAATACGTTGACAATATCAATCTAATTCTACTTTTAAAATATATTTTTATTTCTACTTGTAATTTGAATTTCTAAAGTTTTGATCTTTTATAAGGATGAGATATTTTAATAAAAATACTATCTCTTCTATATATTGATTATCTAAATTTAATTACTTTTTAATGTATATATAAATTAAATATTTATTCGAATGTATATATAAAATAATTATTAAAATATTAAATTAATATTCTAATTTCACAAAAAATAATCATAAAATAAAAAATATTATTACATTATAATATGAATGATTGTTCTAATTTATGAATTAACTAATTTTATTTTATTAAAAAATAATCATTAAATAAAAAATATTGATTATATTATAATATGAATTATCATTATAATTTTCAAACGTTATTATAAAGTCAAATCAAATTATTGATTTGAATTTTAAATGAAATCATAATTAATCAGATCAGACCAGATTAGATTAGATCAGATCCAATCAGATCAGATTCAATCAGATCAGACCAGATCAGATCAGATATAGTCAGATCTGATCAGATCAGATCCAATCAAATCAGATCAGAACTTATTAAAATCAGATCAGATCAGAAAAAATAAGTTGAACGGAACGAAGCCTTACTTGTAGAACCGGCGGTCCGGCACGTTTAAGCGGAGTCAGGTTAGAGTGAAATTCAATTTTAACATTCCCCGACCGGACACGATTCGCGTGGATGAGTCCTCTTAAAACGGGCCCCATCCGACCCATACCCATCCCTATCTAGATCTAACGCGGACTATGGCCCGCATGTTTAGGCACAGAGAGAATCACGTGCACGAGACCAAAGTTTTAACACACCAATGTGCAGATTTATTACTCATCCTCCCTAACTAATTTTCCCCTTTTAAATTTGGACAAGTCTAATTTTACATATTTATTTATTTTTATTAATTATTTGATAAAATAAAATTATTTTCTTATTCTTAATTTTTTATAACTTTTATGAGAGGAAAGAAAATATTGCATGTAAAGTAAACAGGCAAAAAAAAAATTATGTTAGGAAGAGTGAAGAAAAACAAGGAGAGATAAAAATCACAGAGTATTTAGTTATTTTTTCCTCATTATTGATCTTTCTCAAAAGAGGTAAAAATTTTATTTAGAGTCAATTCATATATGATTCCCAATTACAAATTATTTTTTTAGATTTAACCCTCAAATCTAAGATATTTCATAAATAATCTTTAATTTTGGAAAATTATTCCATAATTAAACTTATAGGCCAAATATGAGAGAATACTTTTTTCAAAAATAGTTCCTGAAAGGAATTATTATAGAATAGTTATCAAAATTGAGGATCATTTATGCAATATCTAAGAATTGGGTACTAAATATAAAAAGCCACCTATAAATAAGGACCATTTATGAAATTTACTTTTTTATTTTCCTTCCACTATTATATCCAAGCAAGAGAAGCGAAAATAACTGTAATTTCCTCATCACAAATTTCCATCCTTATTTTCTTTTCTCCCTCGAAATGTATCCAAACAAGATGTTAAAGTAGGCTTTAGATATATACGGTATAAGTTTTATTAATTAATTGTACACTAATTTTTTATAAATTAAATTTAAAAAAAAAACTTCAGTCAATATCGCAATCCAAAATTAGAACATTACTATGAACCTAGAGAGTACCTTTTAATTTAGTTTATATAAATAATGATGTAAAATAGATCTGACAAAAAATGACCCGACCTGTTTTTGGTCCGAAACTCAACCCGAAAACACTGGGTTTTGAACAAAGAATTTGTTGACCGAACCCGGAGTTGATCGAACACGAAATGATCCGTTAAAAATTGGTCAAACCCGACCGAACCTGAATCCGACCTGACCAACCTGCTAATGTAAGAATTTTTCCAAATTATATATACATTCTACTATTAAATTTAGTGTAATAAAAACAAGGTTATAATTATATTTTTTTTCTTGATACTTGTTTTTAGGTTATGAATTTATATTTTTGGAAAAAAAATTAGATTTTCGGACAAAACTTTAAGGATATTGCATAACTATCTTACTTTTTCCAAAAATTATGCATTTTAACTTCTTTATATTGATTAATAATACACCTAAAAATAACTTCAAAATTTAAAATAAAACAATATAATAGACTTCAAACATATTTTTGATATTTTAATTTTATTTAATAGGAAATGCAGGTGTCAATATGAATTTAAAAATTTTAAAAACCAAAGTCATAACCCGTAGGATCGAACCGAACCCGATGACATTAGGTCATGAACATACAGTTCTCAACTCGAACCCGAATTGACCCGAACCGACTTGACCGACCGATTTGCCAGCTCTAATGTAAAATAAAAAAAAAATTTATATGTTTGAGTTCACAAAGCATATTAAGAGTTCTACAAAAAAAGTTTTAACAAGATTATTTTATCTTATCAGATCAATGAAATTAAATAAAGAAAGATAATATAATTTGACCGTGTTAGTAGTAAATAAGAGGATTTTAGGAAGCAAATTACTCCCTACATCCCTAAATTATGTTGTCTTTTCATACTAAGATATTTGATTGAAGTTATTTTTATTTCAATTTATATAAAAATTAGGGTAGAATTAATAAATTAAAGGAGAAATATTTAAATATGTTTAAAACACAAGGAAGGTACTAAACATACATGACATTCATAGTTTTATCTCTAAAATAGGACTTAAAATTTTAATAATGCCAACATATAAAACCAAGAAATACAACAATGTCAATATGAAGTATTACAATGCAATAGTCATATTTTGAGAACAAATGCATATCCCTGTTATTTTAAGAATAAAGGTTATATTTTGATCATATTTTGAGTAATTTCTTATAAATAAAACATAAGAAGTATAAAATTAAATTCAAGTATTGATAAGACTATTTCATTTGACCAGATATCAATGAAAATCAATAAATAAATTCAATACTCGGTATAATTTGAACGAGAAAAGTGCACTACTTACCTGTAAACTTTTCGAAAAATGCATGATTTACCCATTTACATTTAAGAGTACACCAAATACTCCGAAATAATTTAAAACATTGCACCGTTGGTCCTAAAATGCTAGATTGAGAATGCGTTACTCCCATGCACAGAAATTGTGAGTATGATTCATCTGGCCCTTGTGAATTTTTCAAAGTATCTTTTCCTAAAATTATCATCTTTATTTAAATATTTAGTGGTAAAGCGTTTAATTTACGAAGAGTTTTGGAATATTTGATGCACTTTTCAGTGTGAAGGGGTAACCTGTACAACTTCTGAAGAATTCAGTAATATTTGATGTACTTTTTAATATTTAGAGATAAGTCATGCAATTTCCCAAAAATCGGAGAATAACGAATGCACTTTTCTCTCATTTGAACACATAGAGAGTGAGGGAATGGAAAGATTATTTAGAAAAAAAGGATAAATGAGGAAACAAAACATGTAGGCCTAAGCAAAAGCTTTACAAAAAAACCAAAGTTGACCGCCCTAGCCTCTTCTTTCAATTCCGGTGCTCTCTCGTGTTGTTCTAGAAATGATTTGATTGTGGGGACTGACTAATCATCAAGCCGGCGTTTTTGATGCTCTCATCTTTTATTTTTAGCTCATCATTTGTAATTGAGACCCCCCCATAAATGGAAAAACCTGACAGGAGGCCGAACCCGCCGCCGCCGCCGCAGAATAATTCACATTCGACGACGGGGGAAATCCGGAAGCCATAACGGGATTCCCCGCCGCACCGCCGCCCAGAAACTCAAGCTGCTTCTTCAGGAACTTAACGTAATGCACGGCTTCATCCAGCATGGAGGCGGTGTCCATTTTGGTCCCGCCGGGGACAAGTCTCTGCAGGATCCTGATCTTCTCGCTGATCCTCTCCCGCCTCTGCCTGGCGGCGACGCTCTGCGGGTCTTTCGAGATCCTCACGTTCTTCCGCTTCGGCGGCGGCCTCACCGAATCCGGGTCTATGTGGACCGGCTGCATCATGGCTATCCGGAAGATCACCTCCCTCATCGCCTCCATGGAGCTGTGGTGGTGCTGCTGCGGCGGCGGATCTGGAAATTCTTGGCCACCGCCGCCGGAGAAGGAGAAGTAACTGGGAGGGGTGGTGGGTTGCGGCTCGTTGGGGCGGCGCATGGTTAAGAGCGTCATTATCTCCATTTGGTTTCCCGATGAGGATTTCATGAGCTGGTGGTCGGCGGCATCCATATGTGTCTGGCGAAGAAGAGTTAAAGAATGATGGGAGGTGTTGGTGGTACTGTGCTTGGGATTGTGGGAATGTCAGTGATTGTGAGTGCACAAAGTATAATATTGTGCACATTTATATACTCGTAGTTGTAGTACCACTAGTTGAGGGAATTCAACCTCCCAATCCCCCACCTAGTGGAGAATGTAAAAATTTAATACTCCCTCCGTCTCAAATTATTTGTCACATTTCTATTACCGAGACAAAATATCAAGTTTTTTCAATTCATTTTATTTACATATTGGTAAAGAAATAAAAAATAAAAATTACATATAAAAAAACTACATGAAAAGTTCTTCGAAATAAGAGGTGTCAAGAATATTTTATTTTATCAAATAAATAATGAAAACGTAGAAATAAATAAAAATTCCCGCGACTGTTGAAAAAGCAAATGTGGCAAATAATTTGGGACGGAGGGAGTAACAAGTACTGATTTTATTACACTAACATTTTACAATGGAGAATTTTTAAATATTTTTTCTTGGCCAAGTCATTATAAAAGAATGACATATTACATAATTCAAATAAAATAATGTATTATTAAAAACAATAATAATTATTGAAATAATCAGTTATAATCTAACATTTGTTGCTAATAGCATCACTAATGGGGAGGAATGAAGGGGGATAAGATGATGTGGAAAGGGAAAGAAAAGAAGAATGATTAGAAAGGAGAGGAGAATAGAGGAGAGAGATGAGGAGGGGGGATATTATTCCACTAGAGAGAGAATAAATTAATTGGCCAATTATATATTTTTTATTTTTTTTAATACAAATGATGACATGACACGTGGAAAAAATAATTAGAAAACTAGAGGAATGATTAGAGAAGGATGTGAAAAATTGGAGTAAGTGATTTAATATTAAAAGTAGATGATGCGAAAGAGAAATAGAAGAAAATGAGTAGTGATGTTCTAATGACTAGATTTGATGAGTCATTTGTATAATCAGTCACTATCCAACATTTTTTTTAATCAAGACATATATGGTATGACGGGTATAACTAATACCTGGCCTAAACCCATCGAAAAGTCACATGTCATAAAATGACCGGTCAACAATTAAACCTGCTGTTTGAGGTAGAGCAGAGTTTCGGGGAAAGTGACCAATCAGATTTTTGCATGATTGTATTTCTACATGGTCATTACAGGAGATCTGATGGATAACCTGTAACGCCCATACCCTAAAAGTTAAATTATTATTCAATTAATCAAATTTGTTTTGAATAAATATAAATTATTGATGGGCTTTGGGCCGATATGAAATGTGTTTTGACATCTAATATCCCAATCAAGATAATTCTCATAGAGATAAATCCAATGTGTTGACTTATTGTATGATCTTGATGGGGAACCTGAGTACAGACCCAAATTAAGAATAAATGAAGAATTTGTTTATAAGGTGAACTTTAAAATGATTTATTGAAATAAATCATGAGAATAAGTAATACTCCCTTTGTCCCAGTGTATTTGTCCAGTTTGATTTTTTTGAATCAAACAGGACAAACTTTGAGTTTCAATTAAATAAAAATCGTAATGTATTTTCACATAAAAATGACTTTATTGGATTTATCTTATTGAGAACTTTCAAAATTGCATATCATTATGCTTATATGCAATATAAATTGAGAGTAATTGGAGTTCAAAGTTTTTCAGTTTGACTTGAAAAAATCAAACGGGACAAATATAGTGGGACGGAGGTAGTATGAAATAAATGAGAGAACCTTTTTGAATAAAGGTCAACTAAACCAATTATGACTCTATCAAAATCAAACGCCCAAATATATGATGTCAAAAAAATATTACCAATAAATATAAAAATTATATCGTTGGATAGAGTTCGACTGTCTGATCGCAACGGTGCAAATAAATTTCAATTCGGAGAAAGTTGTATCAAAAAGTGTATCCCGACCGGGACCAAAATTAGTCCCCAATCAAGGAACGACGCCTCCTCCTCCACGGACGCCTCCTCCTCCACGGACGCCTCCTCCTCCACTATTGTTGAACGTGAATCTTCCTAAGCAACACACACTCAACATTTGTTTCCTTCCAATTCCTTCTCCTCTTCCCTATAAGAGAAGAACTCAATCTTCCCATTTCTACACCAAATTGAATAAACTTACTGTTATAATGTTTATGAAAATAGGCCAGAAACGTCGCTGGAAGTTCCACTGAAAAATTCTCAAAACCTTCATTAAGCTTCGAGGTAAGCCCGTAGATATATCTAGTGACTAGAATGTTCGTATAGATCATTTCTACGTTCATAAACGGTCGTTTGGTTGAGTTTAGTGTTTGGCATGCTTGAAGAACCAAGAATCACAAACTATGAAATTGTTGTTAAAACTATGAATTAATGATACCAAAGTGATCTATGAACTTTGGAGAACATTTCTATATAATTTAATTGAAGTTTGGTAACTAATTAAAATGGTATTCTCAAAATTAGACTCGAACGAACAAGAAGATGAACAGTGATTGAAACATGCAGAGGTTGGATTGATTCAGGGGGTAGATCGATCCTCTGGGAGTATTTTTCTATAGTATGGATCGATCCAAAGGCCCCCGAAGTTTTGCTCCGAAAATATTTTCGAAAATGCTATTTTTGAGCTCTAAAATCACATTTTTTATACTAATCAATTATGATTAATATAAAAATGATTTCTTGGAAAACAATGATGTTTTGACAACTAAAAAGACCTTACATGATGCATGACGGTAAAGGTAGTGTGTTAACACTCGAATCTAGGCTGCTAATTGCTATTGGATGTTATGTTGATTGATGATTATGATGAATGATTATTATGATGATTATGATTCGATGAATCCACTGATTAAAATGATTATTGATGATTAAACTATGATTTAAAATGAATACATTGATTATTATGAAATGATTTGGATCGTAAGGATATCTAGAAGAACTCTAAGATCTACCTAGGTTGACGTTGGTTTCTAAGACTATGTAGAAGACCTCTAAGATAGCTTAGAAATAGATCTTGCGGGTATAATTATGAATATTCGGTGGCCTAGGTTAAAACATATGTACGGGATCTACAAATAAAACTTGAATACCACCCAACCCGACAGAGAGCATTCCGCTTTTCGGTTTCTGGTTGACCATAAGAGAAGGTAAGTTTAAGATTTTGAAAACCTCTTTTGAAAATTTGTATCTTAAACTTGGCCTAGCTTAAGGGGAAGTGATAAGTCGGGTTTGGTTTAGTTCTTTTTATTCTTGTTTTAGGTATTTTTAATATTTTTAATGTTTGATTTTGAATTATTTATCTTAGTTTTATTTTAATTCTTATTTTTACAATCTTTTAATTTTTTTTCAAAAATAGTAGATTTTTAATCACTTTTTACATTTTATTATTTTATTTTTCGTAACCCAAAATTATCATATACTCCGGGTATCTTATTTGTCGAGAAAAAATGTAACAAAAAGCCAAATTGCAATTCAAGTTTGAAAAGAAGAGATTGATTTTGGGGCGGAGCCCAAACCTAACACAATAGAAAATCAGTCCACTCCCCCAATTTGAATTTCACGTCCAGCAAGAAAGGAAAAAGAAATCCAGCGGCTTCTCCTTCTTCATTAACGCAAGCAGCGCAATAGGCGGACCAGAGCTCCGATCTTCAACGTCTCTCCGCCAAATTCATCCAAACGCTCCAACAGGAAGAATTCCCATGCTATAAATTGAAGAGCAATCGCAGCTAAGTGGGGGAACAACAGGGGGGAAATCACACGGGAATAAAGCAGCGGCTTGGCCGCTGCTATGGCGGCAGTGGCGGTGGTAGCGGCGGACATCTCCGGCGATGGCGGCGGAAAAAGCTCCGGCGAGCGGTGGGCAGTCTCCTCCAGCTCCAATTTCTTCATCTTCTTCATCTTCTTCAACAAATTGGTAACCCTATATTTGTCTATTTATTTTTCTTCTCCAATTCTTTGTAAAGTGTTGTTTTTAGTTTAGTTTTTACATTTTTGTTTGTTTGTTTGTGTTAATTTCAAAAATTCTAAAAATATGGTTGGTGTTCTTTTATGGGTTCTTTTTTAATGTTTATATTAAATCGTTTATGAATGAAAATTAATTAGAACTAGTTTTTCTTCAATTATTGAGCAAGTTGTTGTTGAATTGGTTGAATTACATAATTCAATTTAATGAGTAGGTTGAAATGTGGAATTCGGTTTTTGTTGAAGCTATTTTAGCTCCATAAGGTAGTTAAATGAACTCCGAACTCATACGTGAATCGTTTTTGTGTTCTGTGTTCGTTGACTTTAAAGATTTTGGACTTCTTCTTAGAATTCGTTATTGAGTGATTGTGTATGTTTTCATGTGCTTCTTTGTTAATTTCATTAAGTTGAGGTTGTTTAAGCTCAAAAGCAATTCTCAATTTATTGAAAAAATGTTGTGTTCATCTACGTGAATAGAAAAAATGTCATTGGTTTGAGAAGTTCATGGAAATCTGTGAAATGTGCTCATCATTAGGAGAAAAAGTTTATTAAAATGCATAAGGTATTGGCGGTTTGTGAATAGATTATGTATGAGAGTTGAATGTATAATAGATTCTGGCCTTGTTTGGATACTAGCAGTTGGCAGTTGGCTGTTTATGTTAGCTGATTTGAATGGCTGATTGAGTTAGCTGTTTTGACCGGCTATTTCTGTTAGTAGTTAAATTTTAAGTGTTTGGCAACTTTAGTTGTTTATAGCTGGCTTTTTGTAAATAAAACTACATAAAAGGACATCCCTCCATTTATGGTATATTTTATTTTACAATTTTTTTTAAATATCATATCATAAATATATTTTTTTAAATTAAAAAAATTAAATAAAAAATTATATATATATATATATACATGATATTTATTTTTCATTTCTTTACATGTAAAAATTTAATCTTTACTATATGAATTATAAATATAATATTTTTAATGAATTATAAATATAATTTTTTTAATGTTATTTTATTTTTTCGTATTTAATTTTTTTAACTTTTATTTTTATTTTTTACATATATTATAAAATATCTTTCAACAAAAATGATTTTAAAAAAATTATTTTTCCTAACCGCCAAGTCCAAATGCTACTCACCTTGGCATTTCAGATTTTGGCTTTTCGGATCAAAATGCCAAGTGAAAAAGCCATTAGCCAAACAATGGTTTTGGCGGTTCGCTTGGTTAAAAAAGCCAAAGTCAGTCAAAGATGCCAAAAGCTATCCCAAATGCTGTTTTCCAAACACGGCCTCTCTCTTTTATAAACTTTTTCTATAGTGGAAGTATGTTCTCATGCTTGAATAGAGAGTTGGGGTTCTAAGGTATATTTCAAAACGGGCCTTTGAATTGCATGACTCCGGGCCGTGTCGAGAGTTGACAATCCTCCATATCGTGGTTAAGGAAATGAACCGACTCGGCCTTTGATTGATATTTTCTATTCTTAAGTGCGTAAGTTACATAATATATTGTCTACATGCCTATTATACGTGTAATGTTCAACTCGTGTTTGTTCTCTTTTTTCATTTTGTTTCAGGTTTTTGGCGGTGTTCCTTGGTTTACCTTTGTTGGAAAAGTTGATTATCTTTTGAGCTTGTTTTTCCCCCATTCTATTAAAAAAACCAAAAAAATAAAAAATATAAAAAACCAAAAATATATTTACTTTTTATACACCCCCCCTTGTTATATTGTTTTTGTTATTATATAAGTTTTTTTTACTAAGTTTTATTATAAGTTTTATACGTCTTATCATACGTGTAGTAGTTAGTTTGTTCTTTTATTTCGTGACAACGTGTTTGCATAATAAATTGATTTAAAAAAGTACAAACTTTCTCCGTGGGATCGACTCTTACTTGCTCAGCTATAGTTTTTATTTGATTATACGTTGGGGGTTAGCTAATAAGAATATTTTATAAATTTTTAATTTGTTTTGGATCGCACGACAAATCCTCAACAAATTTTGGTAAGTATTCCTGCCTGTCACGCGGGTAACCCGGGTTCGATCCCCGGCAACGTCGCCAAAAAAATGAACGTTCATCCATAAAAAATAAAATCACTTCTCTAAAAAATGATTTCCTACCACTTATGTTACCAAATGTAGGAAATTAGATTTAGATTCTTTAAAAAAATATTGTTCTCTGATCTCAACAAAAATAAAAACTCTTAAAGTCAGAATCTAAAAGAACAGTGTCTTTCAAGTAATGTAGAATATAACAAAATTTCGTTCTACCCGTGCATGACACGGGTTAAAATACTAGTTCACCATGAAAAATGAACTTCACTTTTACAAACCCAATACGAGCTCGTTTGGTGAGTTTTGAAAGTATGATAAGATATGTGTTTTAAAATCTGAGAGAAATTATAGGGATTTTAAAATTTCAAACGATGTTGTTTGGAGAGACTTAATATCATGATTTAATTAGTGATGAGCGGGGTGTTCAACAATGGAGATGGTTTAATTTGCGGTGACAATGGTAGCTTGAGCGGAGAGATATTTCCTAAATTTGAGAGATATCATAACCCTCTATTTGGAGGATTTATGATATTTCGAGATATCAAACTCTATATCCATCTAACACAAAAAAAAAAGATTATGATATCTCGAGTCCATAGTTTTTATGGGACATAGGTAGTACTCCCTATATTGTAACATTTTTCAAGAAAATCTCCCTGGTTTTATTCCTTACTTATTGCGTGCTGATTTGTGACAATAATACATTCCTATAATTTTGGATAGTATCAATTTCTAACTAAAAATGCATGTATTGATTCTAAATACATTGTACTCCGTATATAATTAATTGCTAAGAACTAAAATTAATATATTACTATAGTAGAATGTTACTAAATTATAAAATCTATAGGCTTTTCACTATAAAAATAAGTCCCCTAAAAAAACATACACATAAAATAATAAGGTTTTGAGTTTTAATAACTGGTAGCTCATAATATCACGATACAAAATGATGGAGAAAAAGTTTCTTTTGGCTTTCGTTGTTATTGTTGCCTTAGCAATTGCTTCTGGTATGTAATTTCTTTCTTCTTTTTTGAAAATAATTAAATTTGTTGATTTTGTAACTAAAATATTATAGTCAATTAAATTGAGGATTTGCACTCACTATGAAATCGAGTAGATGAAAGAGTGTAATTGAAAAGAGTGAACATCGATAATTATGTCGATGGTAATATAATATGCAAGCATAATATCTTCTTACATGATTTAAAATGTTATGTTTGTCAAAGATTTGAAAAGAAAGTCCAAATTTAAAGTCTCAATCTGTGAAAAAATTTATATCTAAAATATGAATTATAGATACAAATAAGACACTAAAAACTAAGCTTGAATAAAATTTAGTCCTTATGAACAACTTCAAAATTTAAATTTAGATATTATGAAATTGTAGGATTTGTAGCATTTTCACAATTAATCGATCGACATCATTAAAAATATTCCAAAAATGTTAAATCATATAAATATATTGTTCCGAAACATGGCCTTGATGATCGAATGTTTTTCAAATTATAATTTTGGATAATAATATAATTTTTTTTATTTGACAATTTTTCTTTTGTTATTTTTTTTTTGTAGCTGAGGAAAGAATACCCTTCATGCATACTGAGGGAGTGTGCCAGACTCAGTTTCCTAGTGAATGTGAAGTAAATGATAGCACCATTTGCATGGCTTCTTGTGCATCTATAATCCCAAAAGGCACTCTACAAAGTGCTAAATGTGTTGAGAAAAATCCTCAGAATGATTGTATTTGTTACTACTCTTGTTAGTGATATTATAAATAAAAAAATTCTAAATAAAATTAGATTTACTACTCTATAGTTCTCTAGCTATCTTGTTATGTTTAAAACTTGAAGATGAGAATTGTATGATTCTTCATAAGTTACTATATTTAAATATAAATGATAAGAAAATTTGCAGATGACGGGTTTAAAGAATCCAAAAACCAATTATATGCATGAAACATGATTTTTTATTATCAGTTACGTTTAAAAAAAGTCAATGACTCAATAATAGTCCTTTATCCTTTATATATAAAAATGAGACTCCAATCAATAGTATGTAGACATGTGACATTCTTTATATGTCATTTTTTATCCAATTAATGAATTTCGGATATAAGTTATAATAATATTGTATCGTTGGTCTTGTAGCGTATCAGTTGGAGCTACCCGTGAACTGAACAAGATTCACAATGTGTTTTTTTGATCAAATGGGGAGGGGGGAAACCCCGAACTAACTCGTCTCCTCAGGAGAAGTAACTCTGTGAATTCTGGTAACGCCTATCTTGTCCCTTGTAATGATGTCCTCCATCCCAGGTGGGGGAACTTCATGCTCAATCCAATCAGCATGCTGAAAAGCTCTAATACTAGCCATGTGGTCAGCCGCAAAATTTTGTTCGCGGAATATGCTCTTTATCTTGATCCTTCTATACTTAGTTTGCCACTTCTTAATGTTATCAATGATGTGACGAGTAGGTCCTCTAAGTGAATTATTGTCAGCAATCCACTTAACAGCCTCACCTGCGTCCGTTTGAATCTCAAGTTCTCGAACTCCTTGTTCCCAAGCCCACTGAATACTCGCAGAGATGGCCATAACTTCCACCGATGTTGCACTCCTTTCTCTAGCCTTGGCCGTAAAACCACCTTTCCACTCACCTCTGCTATTCCGAAGGACACCACCGATACCTGCTTTGTCGATGAATGTTTTGCAACTACCATCAACATTGAGGGTCCATTCACAATCTTGAGACATCTTCCACCTAAGCGAGCAATCGGCTGAGTTGGGAATGTTGCCCACCATCCGCTGTCTCCGAAAAGCAGTATTAATTTCTCTAACTGCCTCTTTGATCCAACTGATCTTCCGTTTATCTTCCAGCTCCTCACCACTAAAAGTCCTAGCATTTCGTCATCACCATATCCACCAGCAAGCAGTGGCGAAAGTGATACCCCAGTCGCTGTCGATGTTGCTGTGTATCTTCTGTGAGACATTTTTGTAGATCCAGTTCTTGACCTCACCATCGCTATTTGTGTTCATGTTGACCCCAATGTCATTCCAGACACGTTTAGCCTTGATGCAAGACCTAAATATGTGATCAGTTGTCTCTTCATGCCCGCTGCATATGAGGCAGCTACCATCCACCGTCAAGCCTCTCCTCTTGCGCTCAGCGTTTCCCAACACTCTATCGTGGCTCATGGTCCATATGTTGGGGCGTTACTGATAAGATCCGACCCATCGGTTACCCGAGGGAACAATCACCTTGGGCGATAATTTGACTTATGAGGAGGAGTCTGTGCAGATCCTAGCACGTTAGATGAAGCAGTTGAGAAATAAGCGGGTGCTTTTGGTCGAAGTCTTGTGGCGCAATCATGCCGTTGAAGAAGCCACATGGGAGATTGGGGATTCTATGAGAGTTTGGTATCCTCACCTTTCCAGTGACAATGATTCAGATAATTTCGAGGACGAAATTCTTTTAAAGAGGAGAGAAATGTAACGCCCCAAAACCCGGCTTAGTATTTTTAATTAATTTATATAATTAATTAATTACTGAGTCGGTCAGAATAAAGATTATTTTCTAATTTGCATATTTAATATGAGAGTTGACCTACGTTGTAGGGCTCGTTGTTCTGAACTCGATCGCGCAAACGGTTCATGAATCGCACCTATTGGGTCCAAGATATGATTGACGAATCAGGTAATTGGGGTTAAACTTATCGTAACTGGTTATGTAGTTTAAGGTGGACTAGGGGTGGACACGGTACCGGTACGGTACCGTGACCGGTAACGGTACCGCCGGTACCCGCCACCGTCACTGCCGGCCGGTACGTTCCACCGGTTCTGGGAACCGGTACCGGTTCCGGTACCCATTTTTTGGTACCGGCACCGGCGGTTCCGGTACCCATTTTTGGATCACTATTCTATTATTCATTATTGAAATTACATTGGGATGTCTACTTAAAATTCCACCTATTTTAAGCCTTCCCCCTTTTGTTCATGACTGACTTCTTTCCGCTGCAAATTTCGGTTCTGGTATGCCAATTTCTCAAAACTTTTGTATTTTTAGATTTTTTATTTCATTCTTTCCTTTAACAATTTCACATTTAAAATTTTACACTTTAAAAATTTAATAAAAAAGTAAAAAATAATAATTTGGGGGTGGCCGAAAACAGACCGGTCCGATACCAGAACCGCCGGTCCGAGAACCGGAACCGATACCGGCCGGTCCGGTACCGGTACCGGTACCAAGGGGTGGCGGTACCGGAACCGGCGGTTCCGGTATCGGAACCGTCCCGGAACCGTACCGTGTCCACCCCTAAGGTGGACCCTAAATACATTTAATCCTTTATATATATAATGTTTGAGAGTTGGACTCTCAGAATTGCGACATTTGGCGTGATGACTGGAATGTTTTTTGACACCTAATCAGCCATGTCATCAAGAGAATTGAATCGAACTTTCCTTCGACTAATTTATGATATAATAAAAGAAATTATGTAACTTAATAAAATTAGTGAAACATAAATTAATATTGCATAAAATAAAAATTATTAATGGAAAAAAGAAAAGTTTCTTTTTTAACTAACA